>BTHU01000014.1:57906554-58186554 GCA_036184795.1 Tokudaia tokunoshimensis
CAGAGGGATAGAGCCAAATCCTGAGAGGCAGTGAGGTGTCAGATAATGGAGGATGCAATATGTGGAGCAAATAAAAGTGTTATGGGTGACAAGCTCCTGGAGCCCAGTAGGTGAAGCAGAAAGTAGTATATAATTTGAATTATTTTTATTTGGGAAAATATATAGAACATAAAATGGATCATCTTAGTCATTTTAAGCATATTCAGTGACATTAAGTACAGGCTCGGTGACAAAATTGAGCAGCCGTCATTAAAATAAGTCAAACTAAAGCTCATTTTCGTTACTTCTACCCCATGATAACTACAGTTCTTCTCTCTGCCTTGGTGAGTTTTTATTTCAAGAATCTCAGATATTTAAAAAAAATCTATCTATCTATCTATCTATCTATCTATCTATCTATCTATCTATCTATCTATATATACACATATATATGCTTGGCTTTAGTTTCTAACCTATTCATTTAGTATAACATTTTAAGTGTCCATCCTTATTATAATATTTTTAGAATGGCATTCATTTTAAAAATTGAATAATAGTCTCGTGCTTATATGATACTGTTTATCTCTGTTTCTGAAAACCATGTGGAGACCAATTTAGGCTTCTTTCAGGATAAACAAGTTAGGTGACAATTCATTCAGTGTTTTCTTTTTCTTTTCTTTCTTTTTTTTTTTTTTTGTTTACAGTTATACCATAGAAACGAAATGCTGAAATTAGATTCTCAATGTAATAAGCAAAAGTGTTAACAAATCTAAAGGGGCATCTGCTGACTCAAGAGATAGATTGGGAGAAGAGGATTGCTCAACAATGCTTTGGAAAGAAAATTTTAATGCAACCAGGGCTTTTTCTTTAAGGCATCATTAGGTTAAGTTTTATAGGCTTGGAGACAGAGTGAAAATGAACTTCACAATACTAATATATTTTAGTACCTAAACAAGAAATAAAAGCATTCAGCAGAGACACGTGTGTGCGTGTGTGTGTGTGTGTGTGTGTGTGTGTGTGTGTGTGTGTGTATAGATTTGGTGACTGAGAACATTTTCTATAAATCTAAATTATAAATGACCATTTATAATTCAGAAGCAGGTGCAATGTAAGTATGCCAAGCTGTTGTGATGAAAAGTGTTATTTTCCCAAAGTTGGCCCAAAATAATGCCATATATGAGAATAGGAAAAGTACTGATAGAAACACTTCTGTGGTCTGAGTATCCTAAACATTTAAAAAGCTTGCAGAACAATGGCAATTTGAGAACAGCATGGTTACAATTAAAACAGATCAGAAGACCTTTCAGGAATAAGAATCCAGTGAAGTCTTGAGCATCCTAAAGAAAGCAAACACATTTCTTGTAATGGAACCAGGGCATACATATGGTAGAAGTGGCCTTTCTATAGTTAATGAGGAAGAATAGCAATGCTGAGTTAATGTGCTTCACAAGAAAGCAAAGAAGCCAATTATTTTCGTTTATTGACGTGTCTGCATTTTATTCCTGTTCCCTTAGATATCCCTAATTATAGTCAGTTATTATTCATCTTTTGCCCAATTATTCCTTTGCTATGTATTTATTGTTGCTACACATTTATTTGGAGATAATGATTAAAATAAATTAGATATATACTAAGCTAAGGTTGTATGAAAATATGATACAACCAAACGGCATTTTAAAACTGGGTTTATGAATGTTGAAAAGGATAGAATTAATACAAATCTAAAATTCTTGTTATTTTTAAATCCATGTGTCTATTAAGAATGACAAAATATTTATCTTCTAGTTTATTAACTTTGTATCATTTAGTTTAACTTGTTTCTTCAGTGTTTTTCCAAGACACTAGTCTAGCACAAGACAAAAAAAATAAAGAAATTAAATTAAATGTAAATTAAAGAAAAAAGTTAAAGGGTGAGGTGTTAGATTATACTCTATAATCTCCAGAGAATAAACAAAGAAGAGGAGAATAAGCTTTCACACACACACACGTAAATAATAAAGTCATAACCTGTATTCTAAGAAAAATAAAAATGAGTGTGTTAGAAGATGCATAAAATAAACTAATTACATGAGGAAAGTAAAGAATTGTAAACATAAAATATTATAATAAAATAAACCAGTCATGCACATAGACTTGAAATAAAAATAAAAACTATTTAAACTTAAAAATAAATACAAAGACTGTGTTCATTTTTCATTGTAATGTGTACACAGTGTGCTTTATGCTGGTAGTCAGTGTGGAACTGTCTTCCTCATTCGCATTGTAAGTGATCTCAGAACGTGTTCTGCAAGCCTGGCAATCTCATTAGTTTGTCATCTTTCCCAGTTTTGCTCCTAAAGCAGAATTCTCTTGTGTGATCACTCAAGTTGTTTGCAAAACTTTTTTCCAAATCCAATTTTTGCTATTTCCCAAAATCAAATCTCTCATGTAAAGGTCAAGAATTTTCTGGGCAATGAACATTCAAAAGAATTCACCAGGAACTCTGTAGTCACTTGCCGTTGGGAATTTCACAGGGCGCTATGCTATGCACTTCACTAGGATCATCAGATTAAGTGTACAGTTCCTCCAGGGACTGATGCAAAATGCGCTGTTTTTCACTTGCAAGTGTAATGTTTCTTGCATTACAAAATTTTAAATCATGCACATCCATTTATAGCCACACCTGTACGCAGTGTAAACATATTCCTATAACAGCAAATCACAGAAATGCCCATTGCTTTTACTTTGTAGTAATAGTGATCTCTGTGTTCCTTATGGCTTCCAGTTTCTTCAAGACTTGTATTCTTTATAAGAGACACAGATATGTATAAGAAGCAGTAAGGAAGTGACTTTTGTTGCCTTTCTGTGTCAAAGTCTACAGTTGGTATATACCTGTAACTTCCTTGTGTCTGTTTTGAACATCAAAAATCATTATTTTGTTTGAAAAGCAACTCTTAGTTGCTCCTTGGCTTGAGAACATACTAAGGCAAAGCCGTTTCTAAAGAGGCCAGAGATAGAATACACTGTAGGTTTCTAAAAATGTATAGCCCAGTGACTTCGTCTACTGGGTTTGCTAACTATCTATAAAGATGTATTTCCACTCATAAGAAGGAAAGCAGACAGAAACAGTAATGCCTTCTGGGGATGAAGCTGAAGTAAAATACATTTGGGAAGGCATTCAGGAGAGAAACAGATAGACTTCAGTGAAATATAATACAGAGAAATGCATCTTGCAAATCTGCAAAAAAAGGATATGATTATGATACTCTACAAGTACAGAAAAGAAGTAGAGGATTGGTGCTTCACATGGAAAAATAAGGGAATTCTCCAAGGACAAATAAAATCTGGAGAATTCTGCTCCATGGCTGTTTTCATGCATAATTACGGCTCAGAGTAGAATGTGTTGAAACTCACCCACAAAACAGAGCAGTTATCCCAGAACTTTAGTTACTTGTTTAACAAATGTGTATTATCGAACATTCACTGTTAATTGATCCAAATATATACACTGTATAACATGTATTTGAAGCCTCTTATGTTTACGACCAGGATATGTGTAAAAGTAACTGCTTATATTTTTCTACAACATTCCATATGTTTGGTCAGCTTTTCAAATGTGCAAACCAGGTCAGTGAATGAATTATCTTATCTCACTTGGTTAATTCTGATCTATTTCTTCATCACTTCTGAAAGGTGCTGCTGTTTGTGTCCATCTGTGTCTGTGTCTGCGTGTGTCAATGTCCACATGTGTGTGTGTGTGTGTGTATGTGTGTGTGTGCATGCACACGCACATGTCTGTATGTGCAGTATAGTAGATATTTTGCAAAATGTACAAGAAATCTTGAGATTCTGGTTTTGGGGAAAAGATGAAAGGAATGTTGATGTCTGAGTTCGAAGTGCTGCAGAAATACTAAATCATTTAATGTTCTTCCATGAACTATTCTGTGAATATCCCGTAGTTTACAAAGGGTAAAACTCCATAGCTACAAGATCATTTAATACTCATTATAATCCATACCTTTATCAATTTTGTAAATTACTTGTTTTTTAACCAAGACTTTTTACAGCACTGACAAACTCATTGGCAAATACAGAACGCTTGTTATAACCAAAACCTTTTAAGACATAAGGGACTCCCCAAACCATCTTTCAATTTCCCATGTGGAAAACAAAAAATACCTTAGGTATTGAGAAGGAGCAATCCTAAATAACAGAAGGATATCTGGATGTGATTTTTTCCTGTTTATGCTAAAGTGATCAACAGTTTGTCTGCAGCATTCTAATCCTACCCAAGCTTCATTTCTGAGCAGTTATAGCTTGGTGGAAATATTTTGACAGCCACAGTATGCTTAAACAGGTTTTTAATCATTCTAGACAGGGGCGGGGGCATTTTATTTCAGACTAGGAGCAGGCTATGAAGTGAGAGACTCATTAGGAACAAAAACAGATGAGCTCCAATTAAACTAACTGCTCACTGGGCAAACCCCCTGGTGCCTTGGAGGGCAGCCTTGCTTAACTAAGGTTTACTGAACAAACAAGCCAGTTTCAGGTGTCATTTTGGAATAGCCAGTCAAGGATGACTCACAGTTGCTTTCATGGTTAGATTACTTCTCATTTACTGTTTCCAAGGACTGTAGAGAATCACAATCTCCCTTTGGCACTACTGTTTCCTTCTGAGATAATTACTGAGATGTGTTCAGGGTACCAGTAAGTTCAGGTCTCTCCATCTTGGTTTAGATCCTGGATGCATAATGATGTATTTCTTTCACCGATTTCTCTTGCCCAATGACTTTCTTCAAACCCTGGGACATGGCTACTGTTACCAGTTCTTGCCAGTTCCTTGTTCTTGCATAAATTTCTTTTTCCAATGATGTATATGTGGTCTTCCAGAGAACTCAGCTTGCCTTTTGAGTCTTCTATAACAACACTAATTGCCCATTGGTTCCAGCCAGGTATCTTTGGAAGCCCAATTGTCAAATCCTGGTCACTGGACCATTTTAATCATGGGAATACCAGGACAGAGAAGCGAGAGGGGGTTGAATGGGGAACAGGGGGAGGGAAGAGGGCTTATGGGACATTTGGAGAGGGAGGAACCGGGAAAGGGGAAATCATTGGGAATGTAAATAAAAAAATATAGAAAATAAATTTTAAAAAAAGGCAGAATTGTTACTCTTGCTATTCATATTTATTAGAAATTACACTATTCATTCTAATACACACTTTGTTCCAAAGCCATGTCTTAAAACAGAAGAATACATACCCTATGCATCAAGAAGCCTTTGATGGCACTCCCAGGAAAATCACATAGAATATTCCCAGGAACATTAGCATGTAAATGGTAAGACTTTGCTGTGAGAACTTTCCAAGCTGACTCATGTTATGTTTCATTCTACTGCTTCTCCTCCTTCTGAACTCTAATTAACTTAGTCTTGACCCTGCATCTGAATATATCATGCTTCTTCAGCCCCCACACCACACCACTCCACATGCTCATCACTCACCCTCTCTACTCGCCTCATGTCCCAGGCAAAATCCCACTCTCTTTCCAGACCCAGGCCAGCTTCTAACTCCTTGGTCCACATGCTTATTCTACCCACGTCAGTCATCCAATCTTCAATCCGTCTATATAAAGTCAAGCCCATCTCCATCCGTGCACCCTCACTTACCATTAAACATCTCTGTGTTGTTCATTTAGATGAGGATCCCTTGGAGGGAATACTTGGAGCTAACCTGAGGAGTGTCTGATTCATGACTAGGGAAGAAAGAACAAATTGATTTCCTTTTCCCACCTCAGGGCCTTTTCACCTCCTCTTCTTCTCTCACACACTATTTGCCATCGCCATATTTTTATAAGAGTTGGATAAATAGAAATATTATTTCCTGGGGAGGGGTTGTTCTCAAAGAATCAGCTTCTCAACCTGTTTCTATTGTGTTACTCTATTCATTTGTTAAGGCTTTAGTCGAGCATCTATATTTATCTTTCAGTTGACTTCTAAATGTTCGCTTTGCTTGGAAGCTAAGCTTCATGAATTCAGAGGCCTGTCTGTCTGCTCTGCTGCAATATTCCAGAATCTAGATGGCTCTGTGTTAAAATAAATCTGATAAACGAAGGTTCATCCTTGACTAGCTTTCAAGTCTGTTGTTCTGACTTAAATATTCCCTTTCCTAATTCACATTTATGAACCATTAAGAGATACTTCACTTCTCTATGCCTTGGTTGTCCTTATTCTAAGGCTGTCTTCTGCAATCATATTGATGTCAACACTTTTAACAGGATGGGTGGATGTGAACATTATATTCAAAATGTAGATGATTAAAGGCTTCATGCAAATTTCAGAAAAATTAAAGTGTCAGGAAAAATATATAGTATGCTGAAAAAGCTTCCAGGATCAAATAAGAGGGCACCCAAGGCACCCATCAGAGGACCTGTTACTCTTTCACACATCAAGTCACGCAAAAAATTCCAGATGCCAGCTTCCCCAAATTTGATCATTTCACTTTGAATGAAAGTTTGCCAAATCATATTTGTTGGGAAATTCATCAAATTCATCCAATTCTTGAGCATAACTTGAGAGATTATTTGGTCTGATCCTTCAGGTAGGTTATAAATTGAAAAAAGATTTAGACAACTAAAGATACAATCTATTGATGAAATTTATTTAGTAAATATTAATAAATTATCAATCATTTGCCAGCTCAGCAGTCAGGGTTGAGTCGTTAGTTTGGTTAACTATGAGAGTAGGTATTACCTTCTGTTGCCCAGAATGTCACAATTCTAAATCTTGCCATGTCTTTAGTCTGTGATGATGTACCTCTTTTCTTTCCCCACTTTTTAAGTTGACCCTGTAGCCTAAGGGACCAAATAGACAGATATCATAATGTTACTGTACTTCATAAATTCTTTAATAACTTCTGATGAGTTTTAGAAACCATGTAATGACACATTCGGACAATACAATTGTTGTCTCAGCAGCCTTATTTCTAACTACTCACTGACTTGAGTCAATTCATTCCCAATGGTGTGGAGTTTCTAACAGCTCCCCCAAACACATCGTATATCCATAAAGTCCATGTCTTTCATTAGGCATCACCTCTATCCAGAATTCTAGTCTTAACTTTATTAAATGTAATGGTCCTTGTTTATCATTCAAGACTCTGGAGTACACTATGTCCCTAGAGGATGCTTTTATATGGTCCTAGATATGGCTGCTTGTGAAAAGCAGATGCATATTTTATTTAGTTAGGTAGCCCCAGCAGTGGCACCCTTCTATGGGAAATAACATACCGTGGACTCACTTTTCTACCACTAACCTAGCAAAAACTGTATGTCCTTGTAAAACTCACTCCATTACTGTGGTTCTAAATTTCTGTTTGCAACCAACAAGATTTTTAAGCTAAATATTCTCCAGATTCTGTCCTGCTTCTATTTACTGTGTCCTTTCTCTAGGAACAACACATTTCAGAGTTGTCGATAAATCAGCGGTGTAGTACATCTACAAGCCTTGTTGTTTATCGATCCTCCCCAGGTAAAGTAGCTTTTATACAAAATCAATACATGTGTTAAATGTATTCAAAGTAATTGCTTTATATACTTAAAAAGCAAACACAATGCGCTTAGAAATGAGTTCTTCCTAGCCCCACCTTGTGGACCACAGGGTTATTTTCTGTTCATTGATAAAAGCTACCAGCCCTGGAAAGAGACTGCAGTTCAGAAAGAACATGGACTTATAATCTGTCCCAGACTCACAGCTTATAACTGTCATTAACTTCCTTTGCTACATAGGAAAGTTATATAACAGTACGCTTCTTCAGTATCAAAGTAGGCACAACTGCTACTCTGGAACATTGGTAGATTGAAACATTTGTCAAACTCAGGACAGTATGTATGAGCAGAGGTGACAGTCAGTTGTTATTTCACTAACTAGGAAAGAATAGTTAAGTCGCTGACCACTGAGTCTTTCACAGGAAGGGGGTGTTTACTCCACTGTTAGTAATGCTAAATGAATGGTATTTGCTTGTGCTAGCTTGAAAATTTTCAGGAATAAGTTGGATTTACTGATTAATTTTAAATAACCACATGAAAGCCAGAGCTGTCAAATGATTTATTCCAAGCTATGTCCCTACTACCTGACATCCAGAGACGTAAGTCTATGCCTCTGGGAATAAGTGTAGCTGTATCCCTTTCCTTTACACTTCTGTAACTCGCTTTGCAGGGCACTCATCCATACCTCTACTGAAGCACAGATTGCTATGCTGGTCCCTGAGAGTTTGATTTGCAGGTCTGGAATGGCCAGTGATTTGCATTGTGAACATGCGCCATGTGTTGCTGATGTTATAATTTGCAATGTGTTGCTGTAGATAAATGCATTCTGAATCAGTTAAGAAATATTCTCAGCTTTCTTAGACATGTCACCTGTGGAGACTGGCAGTGTGTGAATATCGAAGCTGCCTGTCTTGTCTAATTGCAATTGTAGTTGTTTATGGAAGAGCATTGCAAGCATCAGTACTTGCATTCCGTTCCCTTCACTGGCTTTTGCCAGCCTATTCTGAGACAAGAATACAAATTTCTGAAAAAACATAGTCCCAGATTTATTTGATAAAAATTGCAGTTTGCTTTGGATGGTGTATTTACAGTTGTATATTGAGCTTACAGAGCGCTCTGTGAAGGCTGTAGTGTGTGAGATGAGAAATAGGTTGTGGGACTCATCATTTTCTCTGCTAAGGAAAGCCATGCTGCCTTTGTACTTCCAAGTAGAAGGAAAATACAGCCCAAAGCCTTCTGCACAGATGAAACACAAAATGAATGGAAGGAATCAACAATACCATCTATTTAACTCTTCTGAGAAGACAGAAATCTGTCCTATCTCCAACTTCATTTGTTAAAGGGGCTGCAAGAGCGTCTTGCTCTGGCTCCCAACTCTCCCGTGCACACAACCTGTTATAAAGTGTTTTAAGAAACTTGGAAACAGAATTACCATTGGTCAAATCACTTCTGAGAATAGTCTTTCACTTGGTGGTCAGAAGAAAGAGAGGTGAGAAAACAAATTGGCAAGTAAGACATGGAGAATTCACTGTTCCAGACTTCAGATCCAATTAGATCCCAACTCTAACAAGTGCTTTTTGGGGATTTAAAAACAAAAAATGACATCTTTAAACCTCCCAGTTTCCTTATTACCGGTAAGCATAGATAATGCACTGCAGAAAGAGCAATCCTGGTAGATAATAATATATATATGAGGGCTTCATGAACAAAGAAGGCATTCGATAAATTCTTGCCATCATCTCTTAAGGCTTATATGTATTCTCCGGCTCTTATTTCACTGCTCCCTTCCCGTTTTTCCCACAGCCCTTGACAGGTAAAGAGAGAGCAAACAGCTGAAAAGATGACACTTAAAAACCCCACCTTTCTCAGCTCCACCCAGCTCCAGTGGGAAATCCCTAGGCTATCTCTCAGCACTTAGAAACATCAGCACCATTTCTCACTCAGAAACTCAGAACCATTTCAGAACCTGCCTTTTAGGCAAGACAGATTAATCATGTTTTTAGCACCCTCAAAACTTCCTTCATATATGGTCTAGTTTCCCCTGAAGCAATTTCTCATAAAATTCAATCATGTTTGTCTCCCCCCGCCCCTTTTAGAGGAAATTTGGAATTACTTTATTTAAATTTTGATATAGAATATTTAAGAGTGACGCATTACCTCTATCGGTATTAATTCGAGGTAGAAAGGTGTGTAGTTTTGAAAGTTAATATTTAATATTTTGGGGAGATGCTTTTTCACCAACAATCATCAGCAGATAAAAAACAAACAAACAAACAAACCTGACTGCATTTGAGGTTTGTCCTCTGGTGCAGAGAACTTTGAAGATACAACAATTTTGTCTAATGACACTGAGAGTCACATGAGGAAAAGCCAATGAGGGAAGGTGATGTGACATCTATATCGCTGTGGTAAGGGAGAAAAGGGAAGAAACATGAAAGAGATGTGTTAGAATTAGAAATAGAAGATGGTAATTTCTATGCTAAGTTCAAGGTAACAGATTGATAAGTCCAAAGGCCTGAAATAGAAGCCTGCCCCGTATGATCAAGTCACAGTGAGGAAAGAACCTGTGTAGCCAGGGCGAGGAATACAGAGTAATAAATGAAACTGGATAGTTGTCATTGAAAAACAAATCTCACAGTCCATCTATAATAACTCTTTTGTTTTTGCTGTTTCTTTGCTTTGCTTTTTTATTGTTTCTCTTTATTAGATATTTTCTTTATTTACATTTCAAATGTTATACCCTTTCCCCCCGAAAACCCCCTATCCTATGCCCCTGCCCCTGCTCACTAACCCACCCACTCCCACTTCCCTGTCCTGTCATTCCCCTACACTGGGGTAACAAGCCTTCACAGGACCAAGGGCTTCTCCTCTCATTGATGTCAGACAAGGTCATCCTCTTCTACATATGCAGCTGGAGCCTTGAGTCCCTCCATGTGTACTCTTTGGTTAGTGGTTTAGTCCCTGGGAGCTCTGGGGATACTGCTTGGTTGACATTGTTGTTCCTCCTATGGGACTGGAAACCCCTTAGGCTCCTTGGGTCCTTTTTCTAGCTCCTCCATTGGGGACCCTGTGCTCAGTCCAATGATTGGGAGAGAACACCTACCTCTGTATTTGTCAGGCACTGGCAGAGCCTCTCAGGAGAAATTATATGAGGCTCCTGTCAGTAAGCACTTCTTGGCATCCACAATAGTGTCTGGGTTTGGTGACTGTAGATGGGATGGATCCCCAGGTGGGACAGTCTCTCCGTGGCCTTTCCTTCAGTCTCTGTTCCACACTTTGTCTCTGTATCTCCTTCCATGGGTATCTTGATCCCCCTTCTAAAAAGTATCCACACTTTAGTCTTCCTTCTTCTGGAGCTTCATGTGGTCTGTGAATTTTATTTTGGGTATTCTGAGTTTTGGGCTAATATCCACTTATCAGTGAGTGCAAACCATGTGTGTTTTTTTTTTGGTGTTGTTGTTTTGTTTTTGTTTTTTGTTTTTTGTTTTTTTTTTTTTTTTGTTATTGTGTTACCTCACTCAGGATGTCACTTTCTAGTTCCATCCATTTGCCTTAGAATTTCATGAATTCATTGTTTTCAATAGCTGAGTAGTACTCCATTGTGGAAATGTGCCACATTTTCTGTATCCATTCTTCTGTTGAGTGACATCTAGGTTCCTTCCAGCTTCTGGCTATTATAAAAAAGGCTGTTATGAACATAGTGGAGCATGTGACCTTATTACATGTTAGAGCATCTTCTAGGTATATACCCAGGAGTGGTATAGTTGGGTCCTCAGGTCCAATTTTCCTTGGAACCTATTTCCAATTATCTGAGGAACCACCAAACTGATTTCCAGAGTAAGTTGTATCAGCTTGCAGTCGCACCAGCAGTGGGGGAGTCATCCTGTTTCTCCACATCCTCGCCAGCATCTGCTGTCACTTGAGTTTTTGATCTTAGTCATTCTGACTGGTGTGAGGTGAAATCTCAGGGTTGTTTTGATTTGCATTTGACTAAGGATGTTGAATATTTCTTTAGTTGCTTCTCAGCCATTCAGTATTCCTCTGTTGAGAATTCTTTGTTTAAATCTCTACCCCAATTTTTAATCGTGTTATTTGGTTCTTTGAAGTCTAACTTTTTGTGTTATTTATATATATTGGATATCAGTCCTCTATCAGATGTAGGACTGGTAAAGATCTTTTTCCAATCTGTTGGTTGCCATTTTGTCTTATTGACAGTGTCCTTTGACTTACAGAAGCTTTGCAATTTTATGAGGTCCCATTTGTCAATTTGTGATCTTAGAGGATAAGCTATTGGTATTCTGTTCAGGAAATTTTCCACTGTGCCCATGTGTTCGAGGCTCTTCCCCACTTTCTTATCTATTAGTTTCAGTGTATCTGGTTTTATGTGGAAGGCTTTTATCCACTTAGACTTGAGCATTGTACAAAGAGATAAGAATGGGTTGATGTACATTCTATTGCAAACTGACCTCGAGTTGAACCAGCACCATTTGTTAAAAATATTGTCTTTTGTCCATTGGGTGGTTTTAACTTCTTTGTCAAAAATCAAGTGACCATAGGTGTGTGGGTTCATTTATGGATCTTGAGTTCTATTCCAATGATCTACCTGCCTGTCACTGTACAAATACCATGCAGTTTTTAATCACTATTCCTCTGTAGTACAGCTTGAGGTCTGGGATGCTGATTCTGCCCAAAGTTCTTTTATTGTTGAGAATAGATTAAGCTATCCTGGGTTTTTCTGTTATTCCAGACTAATTTGAGAATTGCTCTTTCTAACTCTATGAAGAATTCAGTTGGAATTTTGATGGGGATTGCATTGAATCTGTAGATTGCTTTCAGCAATATGGCCATTTTTACTATATTAATCCCTCCAATCCATGAGCATGGGAGATCTTTCCATCTTCTGAGATCTTCTTCGATTTATTTCTTCAGAAACTTGAAGTTCTTGTCATACAGATCTTTCACTTACTTAGTTAGAATCACACCAAAGTATTTTATATTATTTATGACTATTGTGAAGGGTGTTGTTTCCCTAATTTCTTTCTCAGCCTGTTTATCCTTTGAGTAGAGGAAGGCCACTGATTTGATTGAGTTAATTTTATATCCAGCCACTTTCTTTACAATATGCTTTGATCATTGTTTCCCTTCTTCCCTCTATTTCCAAAAAACCCAAAACTACCTCCACCAAAATATGAAAGTTAAAAAGAAACTAAATACCAATATGACAAAAAAATATCAAAACAGAGCAAAATAAAACATTTCTTAAACATTAAGACCTATTGAAGAGTTTACAGCAAATAAAGCTTATGATTTGACTACATTTTAAAAGGATTTTCTCTGACCTTTCTTACTATATAATAGATTATAGCAAAGTAAGCAAAAAAAAATAAAATAAAAAAAAAAGCAGATAGTTTGGATGCATCAGCCAGGAAGATCACGGTATTGGTATTGGGAACTGATGAAATGTGTTTTTTCATGGTTTATATGGTAGCAACAGGTTCTCCTGAACATCTACAATAGTTGCTGCTTTCCTACCCAGGGAAGTCATCATCCTGAGAAAGTTGGAGGAGGTGGAAATAGTCTACCCAGAAAAAAGCCAAAAGCATTTAAGTTTAAATGGTCAAGAACAAATTATTACATGTCATTTCATATACCTTGCTGAATTCTCCTTTGCACTGTTCCTTGAAGACTGCGTGCTGGATTCAGTACTCTTTGAAGAGGAAGTTGTCCCACTAACACATGCATTGGTGTGGTATGTATTCCCTAATTCCTTGTTCACTTGATCATCTGGTTGTCCAGTAATAACTTTACAAATAACCTCTTTCAACCTGAGATTTCCACCATCCTGGAGGCTTTTCTGCTCCATCTCTCCCAGTTAATTATGTGTAAAGTCTATTGTTTCAGTTGCTTTTATATCTCTGTGTTCATTGTACCCTCGTATAATCAACTGCATTCTAATGCATTTCCTCCCTAGGTTCCTGGAAACTCCTTTTCATTGGCCTCTTTGCCTTTACTTCAATACACCTCTCACCTGAATTAACTGCAACCTCCTTTCCATACAACAGCCATAATGGCTTCTCTAAATACAATTTGATGTTCTGTTTACAACTGTTCAACTCCCCCAGTTCTCTCAATGTTAAGAAAGAAAGAAAAGCCAACTCTCTTAATGGCCTTCAGATAGCCTTAGTGATCTGGGTCCGGTCTACATAACAGCCCTATACCTTGGAATAGAATGTTTTATGAGCCAGTTCCTCTTCTCTGTTGTCTTCCTCTAAACAAACTTGCATGGAACCCTGAGCTGTTACCATATCCTAGATGAAGTGTGTTCTTGCCTGTGATTATGAGCTGTTTTCCCCTACCTGCCCCCAGCCCTCCCCAGCATAACATAGTTTTGAGTTCTTTTCTTCCCTTGCTCTTCCTTCAGATGGCAACTGTGATGAGGCTTTGTGCTAGGTAATCTAACTAGTTTCACTTGTGCCTGATATATCCAATGAATTCTAATGATGAATAACCTTTCCACTCCATGTAAGATCTGATAACTGTCTTTCTAGTTTCCGCAAATCCTAGTGGCCCAATAATGCCGTGCAAACAAGAGCCATCTCAGTTACATACTACCACCACTAGCACTCGTTGAATTGCCTTGGGTAGGATGTAACAGTATAGGAAGTTTATAATTTATCCCATGAACTATATGGCTAAATATACTAGTTAAGATACTAAGGCATCCTTTACTGAGTATTTATTCATAAAATATTCCTAATTATATTCATATCTAAGGCCATGACCTCATCTTCTGTCACTGAAAATGCACTGAGAGAAAACAGAATATGAGATGTAGGTGACCAGTCTCTTAACTCTGATCCACCCTAAAATAGATCCATATTTTAAATCTTCATCTAAACTGTCCTTGGATTCTTTGATGGTTTCCCAAACATAATTTTATAAAAGTTTAATCACCTTCACCTCTACTGCATGCTCTTTTCCTTGAAGGTAGTAGCTAATACTACTCAAGAATTTCTTTCTCCGGAGAAGGAGTGATCACAGGGGTATGTGCTCAGTACTCTAATTCACTAGGTAACCTGCCTATACATTGAGATTAAGTCAAGGGAATTTGCCTGACTCTGAATACAACAAGCAGGTCCTTCTGTTTGATGCTAGAAAGTTGAGGCAAATACAATCACTGATAGAAATAAGACCATTGGTGCCTCCTGACTTCAGCCTGAGATTCACAGCATTTTGCTACTTCATTTCTCTATCTGTAGACCTTGTTGTCTCTGTGTCAGACTGGAAAGAGCCTATCCACTGGGCTTCCTTCCTCTTGTTATTCTATTCTCCACTTGCTGTGATTGACTTCCATTTTGTACTATAACTAGATGAAGCAAAAAGGACTTATCTGTGAAAATCTTATTCATCTGAACTGCCCATTGCCTCTTCATTATTAAATTTTCTTGTAGATATATGAAGATCTTCATCATTTAGGCTCCCCCATATTTTAAGTTTTCTGTTTCCTATTAAGTACACATCCAAATGGGAGGTAAGGAATATATATTGATGATTCCAAGATGAGTGTGCATGAGGAAGTAGGCTTAAAGGGCAATGGGATTTCAGAGGCATCAGCAAAGAAAGAGACTTGAAATCAGTTAGAGGGTAGGTGGGAAGAATTTGCTAATCTCAGCTTCTGACTTTTTTGAATAGAATCCATGTGGTGTCAAATGCCTATATGAGAAAAGGAATCTGTCTTCTGCCATGTAAACATTCAAAAGCTAGTTACAGAAACTCTATCACTAGCAATCTCTTCTCTATATGCTTTATGAAAAATGAGGTCACAAGTTACTAAGAAGACTGCATATGGATCACATCTATACAAATGGAAATAGAATATGAATATGCTAAAAATTGGAAAAAAAAACAAACAAGGTATATTCTGGGAGAGTGGTAAATGCTGTGCAAACAGAAGTCCAGGCATTGGGTAGAGTGTAACTGGGCAACAGTGTCCCAAAATATTTTTGTTGGAATTGATCCTATAAGCAAGTGATGGAAAAAAGTAATAGGGGAACAACTTTTACAGAGGGGCCAATATATTAGTCAACTTGATTGACTCCAAAACCTAAAGTATATACGGAGAGAGAGATTAGATTATAGGTGGTTAAAACTTATCTACAACATTCCTAAAAATGACCCTGAACAAAATGGATGTGGTGAGGAATCCTAACGGTGCCCTGTGTGCCATTAAAAGCTACCACAGAGCTATGGGGAGGGAATTTACATAAAGAACATTCACTTTGACTTGGCTGCTGTGAAAAATACTGTACAGGTGTGACTGTGTAGACAAGCAGGTGTTTGTTACGTGGCAGTTTGCCACATATAGCTCTGGAACACAGCAAGGGACATGTTGGCATGTTGGTAAGAAGTGATCTGATACAGGTTAGGGTTTTGAGGTAGAGACACCATACTAGGATGGCTTGAGTGTTCTGCTGTATAAGTGAAAATTGAAAGAAAGATGATTAACTCATTAGAAGGAAGCTGTCATTCTTGGTCAAACTCGAACTCCATGCACTCTGATTGATGTTGATCTCCCACCTTTCCTGCTCATCACTGCCTCTAAAACTCCACTGCACTTTAAACAGACTTTGACATGTACACTAACCTTGGAGCCAGCAATGTGTATTGTGTGTGTCTCATATACATACACATTATAGAGAGATATAGATGATATAGATGTAGATGTAGATATAGATATAGATAGATATAGATATATCCCTCTTTACCTGCCCAACTTCCATCCTCTAAACTTTATGGTCTTATTTCTGCCCTTAAGTGTCTTGTCCTTGGAATAAATTGAGTCTGGGTAGTTTCAATATTCTGTGGAATGACTGAAGGCATATATGAAGTGAGACAAGCAGTCAGTGAAGCAGGAAATCCTTAGGATGAGGATGATTCCTAGTCATTCCACCTGCACCTGAAGAGCTTTCCACAGAGACTGAAGAACACAGATGTATTTGCTAGGCTCTGGCTTGCAGAGGGTGGAGTGTCCAAGAGACATTTGAGGCTAATGACCCACTGTGACTCTGGCTTGAGAACAGGTTCTCCTCATAGAAGGAGGTTCCTAGCTTGCTCTTCTACTTCAAAACTTTGTAATGAATGTCTTAACTGTTCTAAATCACAGTTTCCTCATTTGTAAAAATGGGTATGATAGAACGAACAACTGTCTGGATACTGGAAAGATCCTAGTGGTTATTCTGAGAAGTAGTGGTCCTATCATCCACTCTTCTGCCTTGAATGCTGTGATTGCACCTGTCTGTTTCCCTGACAAAGCTGTGGGGCGGATAATCTACCAGTTTCATATTATGAATCACTAGCATAAAGCACCATAGCACCCAACAGGTTAAAAAGCTCATAGACACCAGAGAAGGGAAAAAAAATTAAAAAAAAGAAAAAAAAAAAAACCTTGGACAGGGAGCTAAAATTCCTGCCTATTAAATCCAGTTTTATTTTTTTCCCTGCTGTTGTTGACCTGAATAGAACAACACTCCATAGTTCCAATGTTCTCTTTTTAAAATAGACTGCTATAAGACAGGAGACAGAGCTTGTGAACTACAAACACAGGTAAAACTACCATAATAGCACTGGTAAATGTAGATGCCAACGAGTCAGACCTGATTGTTTTTACATTTTTTTATTGGTTATTTTATTTATTTACATTTCAAATATTGTCCCCCTTCCCAGTTTCCCCTCTCTAAACCCCCCATTCCCTGCCCCCTTCACTATGCCTCCGTGAGGGTGCTTCCCCACCCCCCGACTCCCTTCCTCCTTACTGCTCTAGCATCACCTAACGCTGGGGCATCAAGCCTCTACAGGACTAATGGCCTCCCCTTCCAATGATGCCAGATAACACAATCCTCTGCTACATATGCAACTGGTGCTATGGGTCTTCCCATGTGTACTCTTTGGTTGGTGGTTTAGTCCCTGGGAGCTCTGAGAGGTCTGGTTGGTTGACATTGGGTTTTCTTCCTATGGGGCTAATCCCCTTCAGCTCCTTCAGTCCTTCCCCTAGCTCTTCCATTGGGGTCCCTGGGCTCAGTCCATTGGCTGTGAGCATTTGAATCTATATTGGTCAGGTGCTGGCAGAGCCTCTCAGGAAGCAGCTATACCATGCTCCTGTCAGCAAGCACTTCTTGGCATCGGCCATATTGTCAGGGTTTTGTGTCTGCAGATGAGATGGGACGACCTTCAGTTGAGGGATGGGGCCACCCACCCATCTCAAAAGTTTTTAACCCAGAATTGTTTCTATCTAAAGGAAATGCAGGGACAAAAATAAAATGGAGCAGAGTCTGAAGGAAAGGTCATCCAGAGACTGACCCATCTAGACCTGATTTTTAATTCAAGTGTGTAAGAAATCAATCCACTGAAAGGTGGAATTCTGAGGATGATGCATGCTGTCTCTAAGGAAAGTTCTCTGATCACTTGAAAAGACTTAGGGTTCATGGTTTAGGGTTCATGACTCACACTTAGATGAATGTGGTATGCATGAGTGTGAGCATGCGCATGTCTGTCTCTGTGTGTGTGTGTGTGTGTGTGTGTGTGTGTGTGTGTGTGTGTGTAGGGTTATACACATGCCCGTGAGGTACATTCGTCATGACAACAGAGGAGGATACAAAGTGTCTCCTGTAGATCTCACACTGAACTAGAAGGACATAGTATCTGCCATGTTGGTTGGCCAGCAAGGTTATAGCTATGCACTCAAGTGTCTGACAATCTTTATGCAGTTGTTGTATTTCAAACACAGATCCTCATTTCTGTACAGCAGACAAACTTAGCCACTGAACTCTCTCTCTCTCTATGCTGTACATTTAGCTTGAACTGGAAAGCTTCATAGCTGAAGAGCAGTGCTCAGTTGTAGTTTTATCCATCCTCGCTTGTTTGAGACAGTTAATTGGGGGTATCAGATAGCGTGCTCTTTTTCCAGCTAAGAAATAACTCCATCTCCACTATGGTCTGCAAACCTCCCAGATACTGCATAAGGAGAAATGTTGTTATGCTTCCGCATAACTCAGACGATATTCCTAAAACTCAGTTCTGGACTTTTTCAATTAAGTCTGACCACTGGCATGATCTTCTTTCTGAGTATTACGATGTATCCTTTCTAAATGGTGAAGGGTTCCTTTCCTAATATCTTGAAGTCTACATATTGAAAGCTCAGTGATAGAATATGTAATTACACCTGGCCTTTTCTACTGGGAAACAAATATTTTTTTAATGTCATACACATATGCACCCACACACATGAATGTGCGTGCAAGCACACACACACACACATACACACACTTCTTCATGCAGAGTTTTCTCAGTGGGCTTTCTTTTCCCTAATGCAATAGAGTCAATATGTGCCAATTTTACATTAGCCTTCTTTCTTTAGAGAATTATTTCATATCAAAATAATTTTGAGATCACCACTCTGTATAAGGAATAAAAGTCCCCTAAAGGTATCTACATTTGAATTTTTAAACCATGGGAATATTTTAGGTCATATGGTAAAGGGTACTTAGGTTTGCAGGTGAAATTAAAGTTGTCAGTCAGTGATCATAAAGGAAGTTCTACATTCTTTAAGAAGACCTAATGTAATAGCAAATATAGTGCATCAGGAGGAAGAAGAGTTTATGTCACAGTAATGATACAATGTGGAAAAGACTTGGGCATTGACCATGGATACTACCCAAAGCCAAGGCCGGCTACAGCATCCATACACTAGAAAAATAAAATAAATGCTTGCTTTGAGCTTGATCAAGGAATGCAGGTCACCATCAGTAAGGTTTTAGCCAGGAATAGAAGTTCAAACTCTACAGCTCAGACCTGTAAGATAATGAATCTAAGTTATTTTAAGAAGCAAAACTTGGAGTAATTAGTCATCATAGCAAGAGGAAATGGACATAGCATTATCCATTTGCAGCCTTATACTCACATTGCACTCTCAGAAAATAGGCAGAGATCAGCTGTGATGCTAAGGGCTAGCTGGAGCAGATACA
Organism: Tokudaia tokunoshimensis; assembly: GCA_036184795.1. NCBI lineage: Eukaryota > Metazoa > Chordata > Mammalia > Rodentia > Muridae > Tokudaia > Tokudaia tokunoshimensis. The sequence continues at coordinate 57,926,076 of BTHU01000014.1, forward strand.
TCATAAAGACGGGTCAAGGAAAAAGAGATCCTTTCTACTTCTCCAGTTTCAGCATTTGAAGCTGAAGAGGTAAGACACATTTTTTTCTTTGCTTGGTTCTTTTTAAAATTAAGACTTGGGGTAGACTCTGAGAGATGGCAAAGTAAAGAACACTGGCTGCTTTTCCAGAGGACACAGGTTCAATTCCCAGCACCCACATGACACCTAACAACCATCTATAACTCCAGTTCCAGTTTATCCAACACCCTCTTCTGGCCATTGAAAGCACTGAATGCATGTGATACCCAAACATACATGAACGGGATATATTCAATACACACAAAATAAAAATGAATAATTTTTTTAAAAAATAAGACTTGGTCCATTTCCTCAAAAATATGCATTTATATGTAGCTCCAGTATCACTAGCTGCTACTTCACAATGGGTCCTGGAAGCTCTATCCGTTGATAGTTCTAAGTTAAAGGCAGTTGAAACAATCAGCATTCAAATGCAATGAAACAGAAATAAGTAATATTAGTCTGTCTTTTATGGATACTTCCCGTGCATTCTTTTGGGGGAGCAGCAAATTTCTCTGATATTCTAACTAGAATTTCATACTTCTATGGTGTGCATTGCTTTCTTGCTTGTGTACACATTTTAATTCCTGTTGAAAAACTCAGGAGAAAGAGGGCCAAAGACATGGCTGTGCTTCCTTGCCATCAGATCTTTCCCAGTAACCCCAGAGAACTCACTCTTAGAGAACTAATGCCAGCCATGAGCATGACCCACTTCCTGAATCCCACTGGATCTTCCGCAAGCATTCATTTGTTCAGAGCTCCGTTCACTATGAAGGGAGAAGGTAAGAAGTTCTCTGCTGTGAGAGATAGTGATGTGACTCATGGCTCACCTTCCCTCTGACACAGCCGAAGAGGAAAATGATCTCAGTGATAACCGTGTCTGTCTGCACACACCCTTACATGCTCACTACTGATAGAGATGGCAGGGAAAAGAGAGGGAGAGGAGGAAGTTGGGAAAGAGGATGAGGAAAACAAGGGGATTTAGAAGCATTTTGAGAAAGGAATTTTGATGACTTTACAAAGTATTCGTTCTGAGAAGTTCTTACAAGTCTATGAAACAAAGAATAATGAAGAATACCGCTCAGCCTCTCTGCAGATTCAGAACACATTTAAGGCTAAGATTGCTGGGTTTCATTTCCCAAAGCCGTGCTCTAGTGCAAACGATGGGTTCCTGGGGACTAAGCCATCAACCAATGGGTACACGTGGTTCCAAAAGATTGGCAGAGGAATGCCTCGTAGGGCATCAGAGGGAGGAGAGGTCCTTGGTCCTGTGAAGGCTCAATAGAGGCTCCAATGTGGGGAAATCGAGTGGGGGTCATGGGAGTGGGTTGGGTGGAGGAGCATATTATTGGAGGCAGGGGGTGGGAGGATGGGTTGGGGGTTTTCAGGGAGGGGGGAAACCGGAAGGGGTATAACATTTGAAATGTAAATGAAGAATATACGCAATTAAAAAAAAAAAGAGCACTCTTCTGGGCTCTGAGCATCATGCACGTGAAGACCGAGGAAATCAAACTGATGGTATGCCCATGACAAATCTAGGTAGCCAGGCCTCAGTGAGTGGGAATGTGCCTCCGCTAAGATCAGACCTAGAAGCTAGGACTAAACCCAGCAGGCCTAGTGCGTGTCCATGGAGATGCTGTCCATCCTGTTTTTAAAAGCATCTGCTCCTTTCTGAAGGCCATGTGAGGCCGCTGCGGAGGCAGCCAAACTGAACAAGATTCTCCGTATGTGTTGTTAAAGGACTCTAACCACCAGTGGAGCAAGGCAGTGGAATTGATTCAAAAGAAATGTATGCCTTGCCTTTTCTGTAGTTCTTGTTTATTCCCGTCTTAAACCACAGCTGAGTGATCTGTGGGTTGCTTAAGTCAAGGCAAGCCCCTATTCACTTTCATGTTCTTGAATGTCTCAAAGGCAGCCATAGGACTGCTTCTTTCTTTCTTTTCTTATATGCCTCCCTTCCTTCACTTTCCTCTCCACTCCCTTAGGATTCTTTCTTTCCCTTCTCTATTTTGAGCCCCTTCTTTTTTTTTCTTTTTATTCTTTTATTGGATATTTTCTTTATTTACATTTCAAATATTATCTCCTTTCCCGGTTTCACCTCCGGAACCCCCTATCCCATTCCTCCTCGCCCTGCTTCTATGACAGTGATCCCCCACCCATCCACTTCTGCCTCCTGCCTCCCCACCCTGCCATTCCCCTACACTGGGGCATCGAGCCTTCATAAGACCAAGGGCCTGTTCTCCCATTGATGCCTGACCAGGCCATCCTCTGCTACATATGCAGCTGGAGCTGTGGGTCCCTCCATGTGTACTCTTTGGTTGGTGGTTTAGTCCCTGGGAGCTCTGGGGGTTCTAGTTCGTTGATATTATTGTTCTTCTTATGGGGCTGCAAACCCGTTCAGCTTTGAGCCTCTTTCTTAAATCATTTCTTTCTTATTTTTCATCCAATCTTGCTCTCAGGAAGGAATATGCATATTTGCTTCAAGGTGATATTGGGGCATATCTTCCCTTTCTGAAGACCAATGACGTTAAAGTTTGTCTATCTTTGTGCAATGAGATTATGATTTATTTTTAAAATTTAAAAAGTTATTTGAAATAACACTATCGCTCATCACTCACATATGCAATTGCTGCACCTCTAGGGAGGGATCCAGTGGCTAGGCCCCAGATCCTCCATATCAGGCACAGAATATTAGGACAGTTACTTAAGCTTCTGTATCTCTGGGTCTCCATCTATAAGGGTTAGTATTGTTATATTAACTATCTGTATCAAAAAGCATAGCAGTTCATAGAGAGGGTTTGCATAATGCACAGAGTACAAGATACGTCAACTAGTAGGGGCTCAGTGTTATTCATACAGTAATTATAATAGAGAAAGTCAGAAGATAATTATTATCTTGGAGACTCTCTGCCGTAAGCGAAACTAATGAGGTGGTATGTGACAGCTTTGATAGAGAGGCCACTTGTAAAGGGATATGAGAAGAGACAAGAAATCGCAGGGTGGAAGAGAAAAATGAACCTGGACCTGAGATACAATTCAAGTCAGAAAGGAGAGGAAGAGGAAAGACCTAAATGAGGAGAGGCAATAGAGGGAGGGGGACAAGAAGGATATAGGGGGAAAGGGGAGGAAGCAACAAGTTGTATATTACCAGAAGTTTATCTTCTAATAAAAAATTTTAATTGTACATCTTAATAACTTGATAATTTACTTTATGGAGATTGCATAATCCACATGCACTGATTATAAGGCACCTAGGAACTATTATGATAATACATCATGCAATATTGCTGCAAGTTTAAGATACAAAGAAGTTTCCCCTCAATTCCCTACCTTAAAATGTAATCAGCCTTATGGATTAAAGAGGACACTCAGGCAGGAAGGTTGTGTTGCTTAATTGTTAAATGGACATCCATATGCATTTTTTTTAAAAAAAATCCATTCAAGACACATTTACTAGCCTTTCAGACTGATCCCTAAGCTAAGTGAAATATATAGAGTCCTGTTTGACCAGATAGTTCCCATGGAGACCATTCAAGAAGTTCCTCAGTGTAACCTAGAAATTGTAAGACAGAGGAACATGCCATCTCTCAAAACAGAGAAGTAACTTCGTGTAGAATAGAGGACACATGAGGCTAAACAGTTTCCATTATCATGATGAAACAAACAAAAAACCCTTCTAATCAGAAAAGACCCAAAGAATCACATGTTGAACTTGTCCAGTTGCTTGCTCATTTGGGTTCTGGTGTTAAGGGGCCTCTTTTACCAAATGTCTATTTTGATCAAGTTTGTGAATACCCTTTCTCCTTCAATGGAAGGCTTTATAACTCTCAAACTCATTCATAAAGACCTATGTTAGGCCTCTTTCTTAACTGAAACCTTCCTGAAAATGCCAGATATTCTTATGGCTTATTTTCTTTACCTCCAATGAACAGAAATACGTTTTTATTTTAGAATCTCATATCTCTTTAACTTCTTAACATGCCATCTTAGTTTTACCTGTATTAAAGCAAACAGAATTTTGATGATCTTGGAGATGTAAAGCCATCTTGTTCTATACTTGAGACCTTGGATCTCTAACGAGTAGATTCCATCTCCTTTTTCTTTTCTCTTCTTTTTTTTCTTTTTCTTTGTTTTTCTCTCTTTCTTTCTTTTTGTTTTTTGTTGCTGTTCAGTTTTTTGTTTTTTGTTTTTTTGTTTTTGTTTTTGTTTCTTTTTTTTTTTTTTGAGACAGGGTTTCCCTGTGTGGCTGTCCTGGAATTCATTCTATAGACAAGACTGGCCTTGAACTCAGAGATCCACCTGCCTCTCTCTCCTGAGTGGTGGTAGGTAGTAAAGCTGTGAGCCACCACACCTGGCTTCTGCCTCCTTTAAAAATATCTTCATTTTTTAAAGATATATGCATTTTATAGGAATGAGTGTTTCCCCTCCCTGGGTATGTGTATTAGATGCATAGCTGGTGCCAAACAAGGCCAGAGGAAGTTGTAGGATCCCCTCAACCTGGAGGTACAAGCAGTTCTGAAATTCCATGTGAATTCTGGAAACTGAATCCAGGTCATCCACAAAGCAGCAACTACTCTTAACCACTTAGTCATCCTGCCAATTCCAGCATCTGTATTTTTATTATTACTTCTAAAGGTTTGTGGAAGGGGGAGGGGAAAGACATATTTTCTCCATCTCCCTAATATTTATTAGCTGAACCTGAAAACTAAGAGTAATAAGACACATTAACAAGGTTTATTAACACTTTTAATTTGTATAAATATGAAATAGACATATTTAAGGGTTACACTTTGCAGATCATGTGCCATCGGAAGAAAGAGTAATAGATTATGAGGAAATGTCAAAAGAAAATGGATCTGTTCTTTTAGGGGTGGTGAATTAAAGAAAGTAAAATACATGGTGGAAAATAATGAAAATTTAGGGTCATATATGCCCAACTGAGTGCTGCACAGTAGAGGGAGAGTGCCTGCCAAAGAGGGATTTATGATTTTATCCCTTCTCTTTAGACTGAAAGTGGAAGGCATAGAGCTTCTGATTTACCTTCCATATCTTAGTTATCACCAGCTCAAAATAATCTGTATGCCAAAGTGACATATATCAAAGAAGTCAACCCGCTACACTATCAACTACTGTTTTAAACTTGATGAGTCATAAATACATTCTAAGTTTATTTATTTTTATGAAAAACAGTAGAACAGGCAAGTTTGACAGCAAGTACTTTTTTTTTATTTTCTAAGTTTTTTTATTTACATTCCAAATCATTTCCCCTTTCCCGTTTCCTCCCTCCCCGAAAGTCCCATAAGCCCCCTTCCCTCCCTCTTTTCCTCATTCAAACCTCCTCTCGCTTCTCTCTCCTGGCATTCCCCTACATCCAGTCTTTCCAGGACCAGGGGTCTCTTCTTCCATCTTCTTGGAAATCTGTTGATATGCGAGTTGTGCCTAGGGTATTCCAAGATTCTGGGTTAATATCCCCTTATCAGTGCTTGCATACTATGTGTGTTCTTTTGTGATTGGGTTACCTCACTAAGGATGATATTTTCAAGTTCTGACCATTTGCCTAGGAATTTTGTGAATTCATTGTTTTTAATTACAGAGTAGTATTCCATTGTGTAAATATAGCACATCTTCTGAATCCATTCCTCCGTTGAGGGACATCTGAGTTCTTTCCAGCTTCTGGCTATTATAAATAAGGCTGCTATGAACATTTTTAAAAACCTTTTTCCCACAGGGCTGGAGAGATGGCTCAGAGGTTAAGAGCACTCACTGACTGCTCTTCCAAGAAGCCCTGAGTTCAATTCCCAGCAACAACATAGTGGCTCACTACCATCTGTAATAGGATCTAGCGCCGCCTTCTATTGTTGTTGAAGAAAGTAAAAATGTATTCACATTAATGAGGAAATTCAAAAAATCATCAGATCCTACTACAAAAGCCTGTATTCAACACAACTAGAAAATCTCAAGGAAATGGACAATTTCCTTGACAGATACCAAATACCAAAATAAAATCAGGATCAAATAGACCATTTAAACCGTCTTATAACCCCTGAAGAAATAGAAGTCGTCATTGGAAGTCTTCCAACCAAAAAAAGCACAGGTCCAGATGGTTTTAGTGCAGAATTCTATCAGACCTTCAAAGAAGACCTAACACCAATACTCTTCAAACTATTCCACAAAATAGAAACAGAAGGAACACTACCCAACTCGTTCTATGAAGCCACAATTACGCTAATACCAAAAGCACACAAAGATCCGACAAAGAAAGAGAATCTCAGGCCAATCTCTCTTATGAATATCGATGCAAAAATACTCAATAAAATTCTTGCCAACCGAATCCAAGAACACATCAAAATGATCATTCACCACGATCAAGTAGACTTCATCCCAGGGATGCAGGGATGGTTTAATATAAGGAAATAAATAAATCTTTAAAAAATTTTTTTTCCTTACCATGCTCCACTCAGTTGTGTATTTATGTGAAGTCAAGCAGATATAAACTCCTGGCAGGTTTAATACAAGTGAAAGCAGATAACATTTTAAGAAGTAGCAAAGAAATGAAACTGATCAGGCATAATCACTGGTAAGATCTCAAACTGAAACTGCAGCCAAAGAGAAGGAAATAATCAATTTTCTAGTTCAGTAAATAATCTCCTTCTAGAACTTACAGGATCACAATGGATCAATATCATAAGATGGAAGCCTATTTTACTCTTTCTCTCTGACTGGTTCACTAATGTGACCATACCCCCTTCAACTAAGTTTTCACTTTCCTAAAGGTTTTTGTCAATATTTTCTACTTCACAATCCCTTACCAGAGCCCCATGTGGTCACCATGATGCAGATGCAGAGAGAATGGATCAGGGAAGGGGAAAATATATAGGAAGTGACACTAATCATATATACGGTTGAATTTCAGTTCCTTCAAGCATTATTGATAAGATCTCAGATAAGTTGTTCAACTACGTAAATCATGAATTTCTTCTCTGAGATCAGAGTAATAATATGGATAATAGGATTTATGAAGGGACAAGGTTCAAAGCAATGTCTGGCACAATTCTTACAAGTAATGATGGATGTTACCTATTGAATGAATATCTTTCATATCCTGGTTTTACCCTTTATTAATATAACTTTGTGAAAATAACTTAATCTCTGTGCTGCCTTGGTTTTACTTTTTTTTTGTATCATGCATGGTCGAATAGTGGTTGGATAGATAGATATTTCTTTTAAACATCTCATACAAAATGAAATATACCCTTATAAGAGCCAGTCATGGTAACTAAGTTTATTCTTGGTGCCCAAAGAAGAAAAATATCACTGCAGCTAAGGTAATGACCAGCAAGTCTTCCTGGAATAAGAAGGGATAAGAAGTAGAACCAGAAGGAGCAATATGAGCAATATGAGCTACTTCATCCAAGGAGAGCCTGCAGAGCCTATGAGTTTGCATTCCATAGTCATTTGCCATACCCCAAGGAGGACTGAGGGCACCAGGGACTATGCCCAGATCTACATGTTACAGGCTAAGTTTTATAGCAGTCAGACAAGAAGAATGTAGCATTTAAACTGTCAGAACTGAGACTTATATGGAGTTGTTAACCCCCAAGCAGAGCCACTATTTATTCCAAGTCTGTATAATTCAAGTGTGTCTGATATACTATTCCTGGTTATCAATGAAAACTATTGTCATTATCAATGCTTACCTCTTTTATAAAGCTCTTGGCACTACTACTCATTTACCCAAAGTATAACTGACCTGTGTTCATATTGTGTCTTGCAGAAATATCTATTGCATAGGTCACTGCAATTACCTCCTCCCAATGCTTTATCTCCTACTAAAATGCTCCCAAATGGTAGGATGAGAATTATTCATCATCTTGTCAATAGGGTACCATTCAGAGCTGATAGTGACAGCTGGATAAACACTAAGGAGAAAATGGATGAATACCTATTGTTCTCCAGGCATCATGTCTGCAACTTGACAAGCAAGTAAACTTCTGTTTCTTAGCCTGTAAAATGAAGACAATCATCATACCTACCTCACTGATCTGTGGGGAGTAATTCTTGTTACTTTGTAACACAATTGAGCCCATAGTAAGAGCTTAGAAAATTAACTTATTAGAGCCAGATTTATTTCCTACAGTTCCCTTTAAGTTGAGAACTTTAATTGAAGTATTGAGACACCAAATTCAACAATGAAAATGTTTTCCTACAAGTTGAGTGTCTTGCAGAAACTTATAGAACATAGAGGGAGAAAGTGAATTCCTAGGGGCCTGAGATAAAGCTGGGAAGCCTTCCTGGATCCCAGGGAGTTACAGGTGTCCACAGTGTCTGTCTTGATTCTCTTTGCATTGGCATCAGTATTGCTGGCCTGGAATTTGGCGGAGTGGAGAAAAGTGATTGAGTGATTAAGCCACTGTGGCCCTGGCATGGCCCAGATTCCTGGACTCCCTCGAAGTGAAGTTGCCTCTCTGGAGTAGCTTGGGGCAGGATAGTGATAGGAACCCTGGGGAATAAGTCCAGACCAGGATTTCCTGTTGATTGGAATTACATGAGTTAAAGCACACTCCCTCGGTATTCTCAATCAGACTCTTAACAAGAGGAATTTTTTGTTTTTGTTTTTGTTTTTGTTTTTGTTTTTTTAAAAAAAAGCAAGCCCCATGGTATTTTAACTATTAAGGAAGTTTGGGAAACTTTGCTTAGCAGAAACTGAGACTAGACTTCGGAGAAATGACCATCCTCCAAGAAGGAGTTACTGAACTTGACCCTTATATGGTCTGCTCTGCCCTTCATCTCTGGTGTTTTGTAATCCTGAAGACTCATGCATCTTTGTGTAGTGTGCTTGGGGACCAGAACAGCTGGAGAGAGTGGAAGAGCTGAGTTGGCTTGGATGCTCTTGGCTGCATACTCACTGTATTGTTTGCTATTGTAGTTTTCTCCACAAAACATAGAACAGTCTCAGGGACTTTGGCACCAACCCCTCACTAAAATTCCCTTCAGTTCCCCACCCCCACCCCAGATCCAGAGAGCAGGCTGAGGCTTTTCCCAGAGGAAGCTCTGGGAAGCAAAAGCAGCGGCTGTAGCAGAAAAGGGACACTTGAGCTTCCCAGGCAGCAAACTAGCTCACACAGCCCTGCCCAGCCCGGCATCATTATTAGCGGGTGGAGTGCTAGCTCTCAGAGGCAAGTTCCTTGGGAGTGTCCCTTCTTCGTGGACCCTGAAAAGTCTGTGTTCTCCAACAGATGTTTCTCCCTCAGCTCCGAACTCAGAACACCCACCTGCCGGCTGCAGCGCAGGGTCTGGAGCCGGGATGCGCTGTGGCTGAGCTGAGCCCCTCCAAGCAAATGCAAGCATCAGCATGAGAGGCTGGACTTTAGCCCAGGTCTGTCCTCACCCTGGGGGGCCGCCTGCTTGGCTCTGTTGTTCTTCAGTGAGAAGCCGCTGCTCACTTTTCCCCCTTGCAAGTCTTTGTTCCAAGCCAGACATTGCTCGGATTCTCTAATTAACTCCCTCCACACCAAAGGGGTCCAGAGGCTGGGATGCTCTGAGAGCATAGAGGATGCTGACTCTAGAGTGGGAGTCGGAAGGACTGCAAACAGTGGGTATTGTTGTGATTATATGTGCGTCTCTGAAGCTGCTTCATTTGCTGGGACTGATTGATTTTTCGGAAGGTAAAGTGGTCGCTCCCACTCTGTGCGCTTGGTCAGGTCTGGTTCCGAACTGGATACAAATGCTGCAGAAGTAGCAAAGGCTTAATGTCCAAAGCAAAAGTTTTAAAATATGCATGCTTGACACAGAGAGCAGCCTAGCACTTGGACAGTTCATTTCTGTTTACCTGGAAAGCTGATGCTGGGAGGGAAGAATTTTGTAGCCTCCTCTGTCTTTTCGAAACCAGTTACTTGGGTACAGGGTTGTTTGTGGGTTAAGTGTGTCATCGTGAGTGCTTGCTTTTGGTTGTCAAGTTCATTTTGATTACCACACCTTGAGGTCATTGGTGATCCCTCCCTCTGGAGGAGTGTTGAATTGTAAGGGAAATGTTGTGTTTGCCTGTCATTAGTCAGGAGTTGCTGGGGTGGAGCGGGGCTGTTGATTATGATATGAAATGGTGTAAAATGGAGTTAATGGGTGCTCAGCAAAATGGTGTGTTGAAGATTTAATTTGCAAGTGTTTCATTTACATTCTCCAGTGAGCCACCTTAATCATTTGTCTCCTGAACAGGGAAAAGCACACAGGATAGCCGATGCTTCTGATATTTTATCTGATAAGAATCTCACCTTTATTATTCAAAAGTCAATTTTACTATTGAAGTACTTGCTATTCAAGGAAAAAAGTTGATTAACTTCGCTTAAATTATTTAAATATACATATATGTATATATACATATATGTACATACACATACCTAGTTATACAAGCACACATGTGCACACATATAAATATGAGATATCTACTGAATAACATACTTTGAAATAACATACTTTAACTTAAGCCAACTGGTACTAATTCTTTATACAAGCTCTCGGTTTTTTTTTGTTTGTTTGTTTGTTTTTTCTCCTCAAGTGAAAGAATACAGACTCTAAGGTCCTTGCTCATATTTCTTCCAGCTACATGTAGGCTGAGCTATGAACAATCACCTCTCACATAGTATATGATGAGGGACATAGTAATGTTTAACTTTCCACACTGTAACATAATCATTCTAACTTCAAAGCTCAGACAGATAAGATGACATCATCCCTACTTATATATGTTACACATGTTGTTTCTCATAATATGCTAATATTTATCAGTATAGTAAAACCTCAGAGTCCCCCCTACAAAATAGGTTCAATAATGTTGTTAAGCCAAAATCTTTCCAAAGTTTTTAGGCAAGAATTTGGTTTGATAATTCTATCAAACTTCTAATTGAATAACAATGCATACATAACTTTTTCAGTATGTTAAATGTTTTTAATTCTCTCGAATTCTGACTCAATAGACTAATATGTTTTATTTAAATACAAAGAGAATAATTTCAATTTCTATACTTAGAATAATATGCGTTGATATCATGTTAGTTACTTATTAGTATTTGTTCTCTGGATGTGATGTCCTCAGAGTTACCATGTTGTAACCAAGGGGTCTTGGTTTAAAGCTGGGTACCAGAAGCACTAAGGAGATATTTGGGGGGTATCAACCTTCATAACACTGTAAGACATTAAGTACTTCTATCATTGGCAATCATATTGTAGAAAGTTTACAATTGAAGTTCTCAAGCTAAAGACCCTGGCAATGATTCAGATTTTTAGTTTTAAATCAATTAAATTAGATGTTGGCACTAACACTTTAAATTTGAGTTTCAAAATTATGCTAATAAAATTATAAACCTAACTTTTCTAATAGAGTCGATATATTTTGAGTTGATTTGAAATACCATACCATAAGACATAAAGTCATGTGGTATGTAACAATCCTTTTGTTCTGAAATACATCTTAAATGATGTTAGTCCAATCCAACACTCTACATTTATATAGATAATTAATGACGTTATAAAGAGTTGCATGAGTTGTCAAAAACCAAAGGATCTGGGAGCAGAAAGAAGACCCAACTGAGACACCACTGAGTGCTACAGAATGTTTTCAGTACCACAACCCACTATTATTGCTCTACCCTCTTCTAACACATGCAAATATAATAAATAGAAACATTCACAAAGAGATTTCTAGTCTTCAATTGGCTCCTAGGCTTATTAAATCACCAGGGAGAAATATACTCAAAGAGAATATGATCATGCAGCAGCCAACTGATTCATACAACCTAAGCATGGGATCCAAGAGTGCTAAAACTCCCGACCCTCACTACAGATTAGGACAACAAACCAGATGGTTGCCTAAGCATCTTTCTAAATTCTGCATCAAATTTTAACAATCATTGGCTTCCTATGATACTGAATGATAAATCCACATATAGTCCAGAGATGGCAAGACTCAGGAAGAATATAAGAGCTGTAGCTGTGGCTTTCTACATAGACGTCTTCAGAATATGATAACAGTTAAGCGGAGATAGAACCAACCAGGCTTTATAATTACCAACCAAGTTGTGGATCAAGGAAAGAGGTAGCTAAAATTAGAGCCATGTGATACCACATTCATTATTTGTACCTGTAAATACTTAAAAGTAGAGAAGTATCCGGTATGGTGGCATATGCCTGGGCACTCAAGAGAACATACAGGCATATTTTTCTAAATTCAAGTTCAGCCTGGTCTAAATAGCTCTCAAAAACAAACAAACAAACAAACAAAAAAAGCAGGCAATGACTATGCCAATGTAGACTGCAAATCATTCACTGAAAGTGTAACACGAATAAAATGCCTCATAACATACCTAATTGGTGAGGGTCAGTCACAGATGCAAGTGTTGAGATACTATTCTTCTTTTTAAAATAGTTTTGCAATTTTAACAAAGCTAAGTTAGAAATATTCAATTTCAATGGGCTATTTAGGAATCAGAAGGTTGTGTACCAATAATGGAGTTTGGAAAGATGTCTCCACGGCTAACAGTACCAATGGCTTTTTCCAAGGACCAGGCCTTATTCACAGCACCCACCTAGTAGCTCATAACTGTCTGAAATTCTAAAATGTTTTTCTAACCTTCAAGGGCACACCATGCATTAATGTGATACACAGATATACATACATGTGAAACATTTATGCACATAAAAAAACATAAGTAATGAAATAGTAATATAATTGTTTGAGGTTTTACATATGACCGCTCACAAAGAAAAGAAATAGTGAAAATGTCAGAGTGGTAAAATTTCAAATTTTAGAATTTCATCATTATCATATTACATTCTGAATGCTGAATGCTTATTGCTCTCAGTTGAGTTTTGATTGAGATGACAGGAAGCTGAAAGTGGAAACTAATGGAAGGCTCCCCCAGAGAATCTCACATTGAAGTAGCAGATTCATAAAGAAGATAAAAGAAATCAAATTCTGAGCATAAACCTAAGCAGTGTTCCTTGGAAGCAGCATTGAGGTGGGAATTTTTAAAAGAACTCTATGGGAGGGTTTGGGGAAAATAAAAGGGGGAAAACAAACAAACAAACAGCACCTAGAAGTGAAAGAACATTTTCTCAAGTTGGAGAATGGAGGAAGAGAATTCCAGTTTGAGCAAAAAACTAAAGCTGGATTCCTAAGCCCAGATGCAGGGTGGTTTTCATGAATCCAGGAAAGGAATGCTTATAGCACATAGAGCTGGAAATAATAAGGTTAGCTAGCATTGGTTCCATTTATACATATCCCCTAATCCCTAAGAGCCACTGATTCCAACGTTTCAATTTTGAAGAAATAATATAGGATAGCAAATAATTCACATAGATTGTCGAGAGAATAGGTAAAAGTCTGTTCAGAACAGAGAAACTAACTAAACGATTTATAATTCACATGAGAGAGAAGATAAAAGTCCATAGAATTTTTTTCCACAAAGAAAAAAATGCTCAAAGCTGGCTGTCAATTTCCAGTTTCTGAAGAAATTCCCAATTAATACAATATCTGTAGCCTGCAACTGTTATAAACAGCTCTTCCTTCATTTCAAGGAAACTTGATTTTAAATATCTGACTTATGAGATAAGAAATGTGGAAGACACATCTCATAGTTCTTGATATAACAGTTCTATGGAGGAGAGACTGAAAAGTTCTGATAGATAAATCTGACATCTTTCAGGATCTTCTACTGTTCTGCGCAGTTTAGAAATTTTTCTATAAGAAAGTAGAGAAAAACTCAATGGTAAACCACTGAATATGCCTCAGCCAGTTTTAAAAATAACTTGCATTAGTACATATGGTTTTCAGCAATGGTGTCATTCACTATTTCTTGACTATCTACATTATGTGTTCTGTATGATCCCCAGGATATTAAGACTAATAGAAGATCACCTCTCCCTTTAATGAACTCTCACTTGAAACTGGAAATCAGGTAAACACATTGTAATATATCATGTACTGTATCATGGTAAATCTGCCCAAGCAAGATAGTCCATGCATATTGTAGCTAAATTCAAATGGAAGATTCTGAAACATTCAAAGTTGGGCAAGGTAGCGTTTCCTTTAAGCTTTCTTGCTATTGATAAAGAGAAACCTATCAAATTTATATGCAAGGAAGGTGCTTAAGCAAGTACTATATATAAGGCAATGGGTGACATAACATTGCTGTGGAAGCACAGGGACCTGGTGCACCATATGGGGTTCCTGGAACAACAACAAGAATGTGTGAAGAGTAGACACAGACTTATTTCTCCTTGGTTTTGATCATCCATGGTATTTAGCACTATTGTACACATACACACACATACACACACACACACGCACACACACACACACACACACACACACACCAATAGCATGAATATAATTTGCTTCATGCACTGAATGCAATCCAAGACCTCCAATGCCACTTTCAAGTGTCCATGGTAACGTCAAAATTGTGGATTAGCTGATTACAGTTTTGATGATTTATTTTTCTGATAGTGAGATTTCATGGCAAAATTTCTCACACATTAAATTTGCGATACTTTAGAACCTAGAAACCTAGGAAGTAATTTGAGCTGAAATATCTAGCTGTGAGCTACGAACCCCTGACTTGGATGGACTTTGATTTGGATGGGAAAGCAGTTCTTCCAGTTCTGTAACTGAGAAAACATTTTAGATATATAGCTGCAGTTTAACGTATATGCACGAAGCACCTACTGTGTGGAGGGGAATTGAAGACAGCAGGATATTTCCATACCCTTAAGAAGTTTTCAAATTGCTTCAAGAACAAATGGCTCATGAACAACTTTGGCAAGATGGAAAAATATCTTGCTGTACAAAAAAAGCAAACCTCTAGAAAATTACAAGAGTTCTCCTGCCCTCTTCTGATTTACAGATTTCTGAGCGAAGGGGTGCTTGAGTGAAGGTGAAGATATTTGAAACCTCAGGACTTAAAAGATTAAAGACTTTGACAGGTAGACATTGGTGGGAAAGATAGGAATATCAATTATAAATTCTTATAAGTGGCAGTGTCCTGAGCTCTCTTTTGATGGTGATATTGGCATGAACAATACATAGGTCTGTGGACTAGTTAAACACTAGGTGTCTTCCCTGGACTTGGCAGAGTGTTCCAGGCTGATTTGCCTCAGAACTATGTTTCCATTTTACTCATTTTCAGCACACATTCCCCATCCCATTCTCTAGAGAAGAGCTGTATCCTGTACTGGAGGGTGAGGGTAAATATAGAAAGCGAGAGTTTCCACCACTCAGTCCCTTGCAGCAGTAGAGAGCATCAGGGAAAACATACCTGTGGATGAATAATTGCAGGTCATTGCTCACTGGAGGGAGGTATGGTGTACTACACAGGAAATGCAGAGCATCTCATTAAAGAGGGTATTAGAAAATACTAATGGGATTGGAGTCTGTAGTAAGGACCTTTGAAGAGGGTCTAAGGAAGGAGTGCATTGGTCTGTACTGTACTTTGGTAGGAAGACAGAGTGAATCCCCACAAGTTGTCTTAATCTCATCCACAAGTAATGAAAAGTGAACAAAAGTGAAAACTGTAGTTAGTGAAAAAGAGATGGTTATTAGACCTTTGAAGAGGGTCTAAGGAAGGAGTGCATTGGTCTGTACTGTACTTTGGTAGGAAGACAGAGTGAATCCCCACAAGTTGTCTTAATCTCATCCACAAGTAATGAAAAATGAACAAAAGTGAAAACTGTAGTTAGTGAAAAAGAGATGGTTATTTGTTGGGTAAAAGAATATTCTTTTTTTTTTCTGATCAAAAGGTTCTGTTTTTACCTCAGTTCACTTGTTTACACTTCAAATGATATACCCCTTTTCCTAGGTGGTATCTCCTCCATGAACCCATGAGAGTGCTTTTCTACCACTAACCTACCTCTGACTCACTGCTTTAGAATTCCCCTATGCTGGGGCATCAAGCCTCCAGAGGACCAAGGGCCTCCCCTCCCATTGATGCCAGATAAGACCATCTTCTGCTACATATGCAGTTGGAGCCATGGGTCCCTCCATGTGTACTCTTTGGTTGGTGGTTTAGTCAGGGTGGTCTTTTTATAACCATGGAGATATTTCACTAGACTCTGATATTCATATCCTGTGTGATGTCTATATTCCCCATGAGAAGTCCAACACAAACTATGCCAAGCTAGCTCCAAGGCTGCTTGTCCATATTAAAGAAGATAAGAAGAAAGTAAAGGCAGGGAAGTCTGAAGTTTCGATATTTAAAGCCAATTCAATAATTCCATGAAATTACTAAATTTCCTGAATGAATTCCAGTTCCTTTCTCTTAAAAATGGGGATGAGCACGCCTTGTCTCCAAGATATTGTAGAGAAGGCAAAACAGTAAACAAAATACTAAGTGTTGCATCTCATCCCTGAGCAGGAGCCCATGAACGCCTCTCTTCTGTGTTGGATAATATGACCTGTTCACATCCCAGGGAGTAGGCCAGTGGGTCTCAACCTTCAAATGTCTCAAGACTAATGAGACAGCCTATGAAATGCCGAATTCCCACATTCCACTCTGAGTTTCTGAATCAATGAGGTCATGGTGGTGTCTGAGCCATTGCATTCCTGTTGCTTTCTGCACTGATACTGCTTGTCCACAGACCAAAATTTAATAGCCATTGAGTTATTCAACAGATCTCAAAGACCAGACCATCTGAAACTCTAACAAGACCTCCAAGTGTAGTAAAGTCCTTCATCTGTTGAACTTTATTCAGTGGCCATATTTTTCTATATTAAGTGTATTAGGTTTTGTGGGTCAAACAGCCCAACTCAACTTTTTAAGACAAAGTGATTATCTACAATAAATAAATAACCACTACAGAAAAAAGTTTATGAATGCTTAAACTAGAGTTTCATAAAATCCTTGTATACCATGAAATACATTTTAAAGCTGTTTTTTAGTTACTTATATATAAAGCAATCCTTATCTGGCATGCAGTACAAAAAATAAGAACTAGGATATATTTGGGTTATAGTAGCAAGACTATCCTTTGTTTATCCTGTAAACTTAATAATTCTGTAGTTCTTAGCCCTCTTTGTATAGCTTTAAATTCAATATTAGAACATCAATATTTCTGTATTAGATTACAAAGCCTTCATAAATATTTAATATCTGTGTTATATTTTATAATACTTCAGCTTTATAGTATTTTTCAATATTTGAAAAATTATGTAATAAAATCTTCACATACAGTGGTGCTTATATATTTACTATTGTTTTTTTTAGATTAGAAGCTTACAAGAATAATTTTTGGTGAGACAATATAAATTGCGTTAACTGTCTTGATGTTTATATAAGCTGTGTTTGTTTTATGAAGAGATTACAGAAATTCACCTGTTTCATTGGCATGTGGAGAGTTGTCAGTTATTTGATCTCACTGTTTTATCAAAACTGCACTGATGGACACTGTCAGTGCTGTTGATTAGGGGATATTTTGAAGGCAAGTACTAAAGATGATGTTGAGAAGCTCAGTAGTCTTGGCAACTGGTGATTTCAATATACTGTGTCTTAGAGTTGGACTACTAATGCCGTTCACAGTACATTTGGAAGTTTAACTCCGAGCAGGCAACATTCCCATTGTAGCTTGAAGATGCTCCACTCATTTTTGTCTCCGTTTAATTAGAATGTGCTTCTCTTATGGAAGCAGCTCAGCTTTTTGTCAAATGTGAAATCTAACCCATCAATCCTAGCAAAAAGAAAGAATTAGATTATTTGCTTTTTAAAAAGAGAGCATTTTTTTTGAAAAAAAAAATAAATTTGCAAATGTGTACATCTCTAGAAAAATTAGTGTTGTGAAATTACTGCTTTGCATAGTTACATAAATATTTTCTAAACTTTAAAGAATGCGGGATGAAGCCAGGCATGGTGGTACATACCTTTAATCCCAGCAATTGGGAGACAGAGGCAGGCAAATCTCTATGAGTTTGAGGCCAGCCGGAGTTCCAGGAGAACCAGGGCTACACAGAGAAACCCTTCCTCTAAAAATAAAAAACCTACAACCAAATCAAAACAACAACCAAACCAAACCAAACCAAACCAACCAACCAAAAAACAAAACAAAAACGTGGGATGAGACAATGTCTCTTTTTGAGTTTATACCCATGCTGTTTAGATATGAAGTGTCACCCAAAGAAGACTGTGCATTGACAGCTACACCTTGCTGGTGAATTCGCTCATTATAAGGTGGTTTGGATCAGGAGGACTGTAACCTAATCACTGATTAGTAATCTGATGAGTTCATGACTTGATTGCATTACTAAAAGTTTATGGAGACTTGGTAGCTAGGCTGTCTTCTGAAAGGAGAACATTAGAGGCTTGCCCTTGAAGGCTACTCCTTTCCTGGTCCCATTCTTCTCATAATCTCTAATCCTTGGTTTCTGAGTGGTGAGTATCTTCCTTTGTTACATGCTTCTACCTTGCCATAGGCCCTTAAAAATAGAGCCAGTAGACAATTAACTGAAACCTCTTAATCCATAATCCAAGTAAACCTTTTATCATTGAGGTCAATTCCTTAGACGTATACCAGTAAGATGAAATCCACACAAATATACCAAGGCTCATCTCAAGTAAAGAAACGGGGCTTCTTACTAATGTCACAGGTCTAGAATCAAGAATCATATGAATTTGGAACAAGAAGATATAAAAGCTCATCCAAACTCCATGTTGTAGGTTAAGATAAACAAATGACTTACCCAAAATCCTTTGTGAATCTTTGAAAGCATTTGAATAAAGGTAAGACAAGACTAAATTTAGAAAACATTAGCATTCTTACTATGGATCCACAATAAATCATTAAAATGTTTCTGAACCTTGATGATCTTATCTGTATCATCATAGCATATTATCATCATAACACCACTTTTAGAGAATTCTGAGCTCTGGCCATGATTTTGAAATGAAAAGTATGCCCTCAATTTGTTATGTAGCAAGTCCGCACTAATGCTTAGTGTTATAGCTCAAATTTTCTAACTAGTGCTTAAGTGTCCCATCTTTTACACAATTGTTGCTGGCAAAATACTAAGTATCATTAAAAAAAAAAGTTGCCAAAAAACATAATGTGATTTTGCTGAGTTTGATCATGTGTGTTGGTACTTATTTTAGAATCAGTTCTGTCATATTTTAAAGGTCAGTAAGCATCTTGTCTATCCATTATCATATACAATGCAATTTGATCAAAGATAAAGTAAGTGGTCTAGTTGATATGCTGCTCAGTGCCAGAACTGGTATCAAACTGGATGGAGCCTCTAGAAGTTAAGTGTTTGGTTGTGGTATTTCTTACTGCCTTATTCTAACATTTCACACAAATGCAGAGACTTTTCTTCTAAACCAGTGATGAGTCAAATTATGGACTAAAGTACCCTAGAGTCACAAAATCAGGATAGTACATTTGAAACTGAGTTCCAGACTTGACTTCATATAGTACATAATGACATATAGTACACAATTAATGACATGTGACTTTATAGTTCAACCAATTTGTAGTTATAAATAATCTGTCTTCAGAAAGTCTCTAATGAGTAAATGAAAGAATGTCAACAATTTTGCAGCAATGATATAAGAGGATGATGGGATTCTGGATTTAAACAAATTACAAGGGAAAATGATAAAAAGATGAGAAGACAGGCACACCTGAATGAGTATGCAAATAGTACATCTGTCCTTACTGTTTCCAGCATCTTGAACACCACTGGCTCACTGAAGGAGCAATTAGTGCAGGCTTCTAAACATCACTTGACTGAAAACAGAAGATTAACTCCTTCCCACTCCTGCGAAGGTTTAAAAAGACCCAGTTCATTGCCTCACAGACATAGCAATTACCGAGTGAGCACTCTTTGAAAATGTACCTCATTAGAATATTGCAAAAGGAAAAGATCTCAGACTAAAAGTTTAATGGGCACATAGAAATCTAGCCTCAGTGTTGTTGCATATCCCCCTACGATGAGTCAACAATAAAGCTAATACACAGCTTAACATTTTATAGAATTTACTCAAGAAAAAGTGGAAAATCAGCAAAGAAATTTTGCAGCTGCAAAAATCTTGTAAGACACAGGGATGAGTTACCTTGTTAATATATTTAAATTCACAAAATTACCATTAATGGGGATTGTTCCTGTCAATGGCTTTCTAAGACTGTTCAAGAAAAGTTTCCATGATATGAGTGTCCTTATCCTACTGTCACCAGAGGCACCTGAAGATGCCAGAGCTCTAGGCAAAAGTTTAAGCTCTGGTATAAGGTTTTTATAGCAGGTATGTCCCCTCTTTAAAGATGTTTAAGCTTAGGAATGGAGAGCAGTGTGTGTTGAGTGGGTATGAATGGTCTGAGACTTGAACCATGGCAGTCCTATAATCAGTTCCCTGCTCTGAGAACTCACTCATTTTTAAAGGGTATTAGTAGCGACTTTTCCTATGGCACCACATTCTTTACTGGGAAACTTACACTTTGTATTGCAGCATGAGTCACAGAAAGACTGCTGGTATAGGCAGCATAACAGGAATTCTGAAATGCCATGTGTTGCATAGAAACACTGACAAAGTGTCCAACAGTCTATGAATTCTGAGACACTAACAGTGATCTGAAGAAATCCCCAGGAATAAATGGGGTTTAGGGAAGAGACTGAGAAATCCTGGCTATCCTTCCCTTCCTGTACTTCTTAAGCCTTCTAAATTTAAATTTAGGTAAGGTATGTCTCCATAATTAACCATGGTAATAAAGAATGAAGATAGGTCTCGTGAGGATGGTTAAATTTAAACACACAGCCTTTATGTCCTCTGTCTACTTCTCTTTCTTACAAACAAATGTTATTTGGGCACTGGTGGTATAGACCCTTAATCCCAGCATTCAGAAGGCAGAGGCAGGCAGATCTCTGATTTTTCAAGCTACAGTGGTCTACAGACCAAGTTCTAGGATAGCCAGGACTATACAAAGATACCCTTCCTAAAAAAAAAAAAAAGTAGGTAATTATCATCATCATCACCGTCACCGTCATCATCATCTTGAAGTAAACAAATGAAAGATTTCTAAACTTTCTGTTTTAACATAATAATAAGATCTTACTATAAATTGCACTTGACGCTCTCCTCTTTCGTCATGAACTACTCCACAATAGATCTCTCCTTCTTTCAAAGGGCAAGAAATTGGTGTTTCAAATTAATTAAAAGCGCTTACTTTCATGGTAGCAACTAAGCACGTTAAGGACAGTCACAACTGTGTTGCCCAAGGTCAATAAACACTGTGAGCCTCAAGCCTGCATAACAAGTGTTCATCATAACTTTCATGCAAACATTGAGTAACTGTAGAAAATCATCAGGAAGTAAGATGAAGACCAGAGGATTCAGTGAATTATAACAAAAAGATTGTGGTTAACTTTAGCTACAGTACATTTAAAAATAATTATAGCGATAGTTTTTTTCAGTAATCAGCATATGAAATATGGCTATTAATAAGAATGATATCTGAGTAAATATATGAATTGTTATGTCATTTGTATTAAAATAGTTTCTTTAATAATTTTATACATATATGTAATATATGGTGATAAAACTTCCAACTTTCTTTTACCTTTCTCCCATGCCTGGCCTTCTCTTTCCTCCTTACAAATTTCATACCCAGATTTATGTGGTTTTCTGTCTGCGGTTGTTGTTTCTGTTTCATAACTAAGTTTAACCAGGATCATCTGTTTGTTGATTTTGTGCTGCTATTCACTAGGGTCTGGTGGGATCATTGGAGGAGAGTCAGCCAAAGAAAATGACCTCCCCTTCTCCCAGAATCATCATTGTTTACCAATAGCTCAATCCTGAGAGATGGAACCTTTAGGCAGCTCTTTCCTCTATGCCTGACTATTGACAGCCCCATCCTTATGCAAATCATGTACAAGCAACCACAGCAGGTGTGAGTTTGTGACTAAAATTCCTGTGTCATAGAGAAGATAGCATTTCTGAGCCTTTCTCTCCATCCTCTATCTCTTTTACATTCTTTCTCCCTCCTCTTACAGTGTTCCAAAGAGTTGGTGGGGGACAAAAACCTAAGAACAAAAAAAAAAAAAAAAAAAACAAAAACAAAACAAAAACTACCACCTCAAACAACCACAAATAAATTCTCCCCTAGAGCTTATCACTTCCTGAGCCAAGGGTAATTGACTGATATTGACTGAATGTACCCTATTGGGTATGGATTCCCACTTAAGGAGTAGGCCTCAAATTAAAGAGCTATTGTTATTCCCATAAAAATTATGCCACTATTCCATAAATGTGTACATCTTGCTTGTCAAGTTGGTATTATAGATTTTTTCCAGATATTGCATTTTTAATGTGAGTTTGTATTCATTGCAGGTAGAAAGAAAAGATATATGTCATAATATCAGAACATATAGAAATATATTTTAAAACACTGGTCCATGAAATAAGTTGCTTCAAATATCAAAATATATTTAGAAAGTATAAAAATCTTTAATAGAGGAATCTTATTAAAGATTAAAAGTATTCAAAGTCACAGAAAGAACTTACTAATTCTCTTATATAAAAATACATGTCTCTTCCTTATTATCAGAACCTTCCTGCGCCTTAATATTTTATCATTTGACTTAATAAGCCATTGTTTTTGAACATTTTAGTTTATTCAAATCTTGGGGTTTTTTTGGTTTGGTTTGGTTTGGTTTGTTATTTGTTTGTTTTGCTTTGGGAAAGCTCATTCCTGAATTTCTAGCGTATCATACTTATTCAGTCTTCAGTATCAGCTGATTTAATGAACACATTGAATCAGGGTATCAGATCTAAGCATCTTTCAGAATGACATATGTCTGTGAGGAGCCATTCTCTGCTATGGTACAGTCTTTTCTGGGGCATTAGCGCTAGACTGAGCACACAGAAGAGACAGCACAGGAGCTAAACCCAGGTATCCAGACCCAGAATAACAAATAGACTGAGAAAATTCTCTATTGCTTTTCTGGCAGTGCCTAATTCTGTCAAAGTGCTTCTGAAAAAGTCATTTAGCACTAACTAGGCCAACTATGCCCACTTTCGGATACTGGTTTAATGCTCCATATGGCATAAGTATGATTATTACCATGATTACACTCAACTCTTTATAAAATGCTTTAGGAATGTAAGTAAAGAGATATTCAAGACACTTAAATTTGAGATGAAGGACATGGAAAATGAGTCCATGAATACACACTTCCATTCAAGATTTTCTTCACTTCAACCTAACTATGTGAAGATGTAGCAAAGAGACATGCAATAACTAGCTAAATAAAAGCGCTTTCGAAGTGCTTCTTCCTTATGGATGCACTTATATTTTATTGTCAATCACCATGCTACTCTATTCATCTATGCTTGGCATAAAGCCAGATGATTATGATATTAAAAACAACACTGGCAAACACTTCACTGAGCCTGGTGTTTTCAAAGCTCTTATTATCTTATTTAATCCTTGTTGTGATTCAGTGAAGTGCATAATTCCATTTTGTTCATTTCTCATCTGGTATTAAGCTCTGTTTCTGATACCACAAGTCTGGGAATCCAGATTGCTGACACAGGTACAGCCAGTCTTCTAGGAGAACCCATACTTGGCAACCATTATAGCTCCAGTAATGATTCTGTTTCTCTACATATGGTTCAAGATGGAACCAGAGATATATAAATAGAATACCATAAAATATGATAAAAGTGACCAGGGGCACAACAACTGACTCCATTTATAGAATTTAGGGGAAGTCTCAGAAAGAGAGATCTAGAGTGATTTTTAGAATGATTAGCAGCTTTTTGATGCTTATAATAAATAAAATAAATTTATATTTATTTATTTATATTTATCTATAATATAAAAATATAATATATTAATTTATTATATTAGAGAAACTTGACAAGAAAAATAGGAGAGAAAATTTTATAACCAGTCTCTCTATCAATTTTTCCTAGTTTTTAGGAAGTTGTAGCAATGTTTTCCTTGTGGATACAAATTACATAGTTTGGAGCCAATTTTTAAATTATTTACAAACATCCACACTGGTCACTCTCTGAAGCCATGATGAGTAAATGTTGTCTAAATAGATATTATTATAGGCTAGTCACTCTAATAACACAGGACAGCAAGGACATGCTGTTAAAGTCAAATTCAAAGGTTAGTCATTTATTCTGGCCATTTCTGGCTGTGCGCCAAAAGGGGAACTATATCATCTATTTAGCATGACTATCTTTTTTCAAATTACTCTTGGATAAAGGACTTAGTTCACGTGAAAATTATTTATTTCTAACTCTCACTATTTCCAACTAAAGTCTCTACAGCAGGCATTAATGGAGACCTTTCCAACTGGTCCAGGTAATCATTTAGAGATTTATATGCACTTATAGGCTTTAACAGATACCACGATGGTTGGATTTCAATTTTGCTTGACATCCCACAGATGTGAAGAATTAATCCCCCAGTGTTGTAGCCAGTCATATCAATTTTGCCATAAGCTGTACATGCCCATCAGTCATTGCCCTGGCAGTAGGATTTCAGCCACTGCTGCTTTTCATGCTGGTGAAAATCAGCATACCTCTTCCAGGACTGCTGAATGTCAGAAACCCTAAGTGGGGATGACTATTTTGATTGTTTCTGTCAATTACACACAGTTTAAAATTGAACTTGTATGCTTTTATAGATGGACTGCGTCTCCCAACCATATCAGTCATCTTAGCAAAGTTCCATAGTAAACTTTTTAAAAAGTTATTCTTGCTTATCTCTGGAGAATTAGAGGCATTTGTATAAAACTAAGTCTTCACTTTATTCTCCATTTTGTTGAGGATTATTCTATGTATAGAGTATATCTACTGAATTCTGCTTAAAGGGATAAGATATCCTATGTTCCCCTTCATCAGCTTTTACTATACAGTAATGACAAGAAGTCTATACTGGGCTGTCCTCTAGGGGAATCTTTAACTCTCTTGGCTTCCACAGAGTCATAATGTTGTAAGACAGTATGCTAAGAATTTCTATTACCCTTTAACTTCACCTTTTCCACATGTACCTCCACATTAATTATCTTCCCCTCCAGTAAAGAGCCAAACACAGCAACAGTTTCTGTGGAAGTTACACTGGATTTGTTTTTTCGTGGATGGAACTTCTTCAATGGCCATTAAAAATTCTGATTACCACATCCTCTGGGTCATAAAAGAGAATCTCCTCAGTCCATTGAATTTTCTTTGAGGTCTTCCCTGATACATTTTTCTTAAGATAGTTTCTGGTAAGTCTTTAATGAGGAGGTTTACTGAGCAAACCCATGACCCAAGAGTAGCAATTTGTGTGAAAGAAAATGCAATGTGCAAGTGGAATCTTTACTTGGGTCAAACACTTGACTCATCACTTTCCAACAAGGTGGAACTGAGACCCAAGCTTCATGTGTTTCCTTAAGGAGTTTACCAAGCAGGTCCTGACTCCTGTTAGTGTCCCCATTGCAGTCCACACTTGTAAAGGAATCGAAGATCTGAAATGAAATGAGTCAATAATATCTCCTATAACATATGCAAAGTGAAGCATTATTTTTAGGTAACTCTATATTTTCTCAGCCTGAGGACTAAATCATAATTACTAATGCTCTTAAAGTGGTACATAATTGTTGTACTTACAATAGCCACAATAGTCCCCAGAAGTTATGCACATGTATCAGCTTAGATAATTGCCTTCCTAACCCAGTGTTGCAAGTTAGAAAAACAAACAAACAAACAAAAAAACCACATAGCTGAAGGTCAAAGACTCTAAAGTGAATATATGAACACTGAAGTTCTCAGATACATGGTTGGTTTGTTAGGTACCTTCACATCAAACAGATCACAGTCTTTAACCTCTGGCAGACCTATACCCTATCACTCCCCTCTCTGTTGTATGTTGGATATGAGAACTTGAGTTTAAATTTGCTATCAACTACTATCAGGCTGTGTCTCGGACCCTCTTCTTAACATCTGTGAATTTCAGTTTCTTCATCTGAGAAATGAGTTAACACATTATGGATTTATTATTATGACCACTAGAGATGGACTTAGAGTTCCTGACACAAACCTGGGTCATCCTAGTAACCATTTAAGCAGCTAAATCCCATAATTACAAAGAACAATGTACAACAGTAACAAATGCCAAGTCCTCCATGGCTACTGTAGAAGGGACAGTGAGACACAGTTCCTGCCCCTGAAAGCAAAGCCAGGGCCTCCACAAGTGTTGACAGTTGCTAGGTGTGAGGTTGTTTACATGATAATGTACATAATTTACTCTATCCTACTTTGGGTACTATTCTCTCTGCCAAGGTTAATGATTCCATGATATCAGAGACTGCACAAGTCTGGGAGGTAAAAGTGTGTCTAAGGTCCTTAGCAAACGGTAAATGCTGTGACCTTAAGGACAGCCATTAAGGCTGTGAGAAAGAACTCTAAAAACATAAGTTCAAAAATATATAAAGGGAATTTCTCAACTATGCAAAATATAAGGATATAATATGAATTATATGAGGGACTTCATGGACCTAAAAAAACAAAGGCAGCTTGTCAGAAAGATACAAAGATATTTTCTGATATCTGAATTCAAGGTCAGCCTGGGACAGTGAATTTAGGCCCAGGCATGGTAGAAATGGTAGAATGATAATTTCAGGACAGGATCCTACCCAGCTAGCTTATTGTCTGGACTTACAAAAGCAGGCAAATCTCTAAATATATTGGCCATGTTTAAAAACAAACCAAAAAAAAAAAAAATGCACTCACAGTCTTTTCTAAGAATCAAGGGTTTAAGGTCATAAAATGATGATTCCTGGGAACATCAAAAGGGAATCTGGGGTAGATGATTGAATTGATATGTAAATAAAACACTGGGCTTTTGTCTGTGAGGGCTGAGCTATCTTGTTAAGCTGTCTGGAGATCTCTGGAGAACTTTCTCCAGCAGAACACATGACTGACAGTTTATAATCCATGATTAACTTCAAGTTGTTCCTTTGCTGCTCCAAATATCCCTTCCTCAGAACCTTCTTTCCAAGCTAAGGCTGGTCCTTGGCACACAAGAACTGGAATTCCTACTTTCAAGATACTGTGGTGCAAGAGAAATATGTAGAATTTGGAGGAATAAAAGCTGAAGTCCTTCCTGAATCTTTTATTTCCTAGATGTGTTAATTTGAATGAAGTTTAGATTCAATGTCTTATTTTTCTCTTCTTTCTTCTTTTCCTCTTTTCTTACTTTCCTTTCATATTTTCTTCCTGTGCAACTTGTCCCCCTTCCCTTCTCTCCTGCCTCCAAGTCTTCCTTCTTCCTTCTTTCCTTTTCCTCCTTCAGTCTCACCCTTCCTTTATTCTTTTCTTAATCCTGACATCTTTCCTCTCCTTGTTCATATTCCTTCTTTTAGAAATCAAAGCGCTGTTGATAAAAATATATTAATATACATTAAAATTATCACAAAGCTTAGCTTAGTATTAATATATAATTTTACAGATATACAAGCATATGCTGTACTAGCCTTTATTTTTCTTATTTCTGTTAGGGGCTAATTTCACTGTGTCAATCTACTGAGTTCACTCAAAAGCTTTTTTCTACAGTGCCTCAGAAATTTACATCTAGTCACCACTAATTATTTCCTTGTGTTCTTTTTATTAATTAATTTATTCACTTTGCACCCCAATGTCAGCTCCATACCTACCAGTACCTCCTTAACACAGATTCTCCTCTGAAAAGAGGGAGCCCCCATCTGGGTATATTCCCCTTCACATCAAGTCACTGCAGAACTTGGTACATCCTCTCCCACTGAGGACAGACAAGGTGGCTTAGTTAGGGATACAGGATATACAGTCACACAAAAGATTTGGGAATAACCCCTGATCCAGTTGGGAGAATCTCATGAAGACCAAGTTACACTTCTATTACATATGTGCAGGGAGCCTAGGTCCAGTCCATGCTTGTTCTTTGGTGGTGGTTCAGTCTCTGGATGACCCCAAGAATTCAAGTTCCTTGACTATTAGTCTTCCTATTGAGTCCCTTTTCTCTTCATGTCCCTCAATCCTTCCCCCAACTCTTCCACAAGACTCCTGAACTTTATCTAATTTTTGACTGTAGTTTTCTGCATCTGTTCCCATTAGCTGCTGTGTGGAGGCTCTCAGAGGACAGTTATGCTAAGCTCCTCTCTATAAGCATAATGGAGTATCACTAATAGTGTCAGGGATTTATTCTTACCCATGGGATAGGTCTCAATTTCGACCAGTCATTGGTTGGCCATTCCTTTCATTTCTTCAATATTTTTGTCCCTGCACATCTCATAGGCAGGACAAATTTTGGGTCAAAGGTTTTATGAATGGGTTGCTGTCCTTATCTCTCCACTGGGAGCCCTACCTGGCTACAGGAATGGCCACTAAATTTTTGGGTTTTTTACAATTTTTAATATTCTGTTTATTTACATTCCAGTCATTGCCTCCTCCTTTGGTTCCCCCCTCCCACACTTCTTCATCCCATTCCTCCTCTCCCTTGTCTCCTAGAGGGTACTCCCCTCTACCAGTCCTTCCCCTTCCCTGTGGACTCAGGTTTTTCAAGGATTAAACACATCACACTAAGGCCTGACCATGCAGACCTCTGCTATATTTGTGCCTGGGGCCATGTATGCTTCTACCTCTTGCCTCAGTCTTTGGGAACTCCCTGGGGTCTGCTAATTTTCCTATGGGGTCACTCTCTCCTTTAGCTTCTTCAATCCTTCACCTAATTCAACCCTAGGGGTCCCGACTGCAATTCAATGGTTGGGTTTAAGTGTCTATTTCTGTCTCAGTCAGCTGCAGGTAAGGCCTCTCAGAGGACAGCCATGATTGGCTCCCATCTGTAAGCACATCATGGCATCAGTAATAGTGTCAGGCCTTGGTGCCATACCAAGTTAGGCTGGTCATTGGACTGCCTTTCCTTCAGTCACTTCTCCATTTGTGTCCCTGCAGTTCTTTTAGACAGGAAAAGTTCTGGGTCAGAAATTTTGATTGTAGGTTAATAAACCTATCCCTCTGTTTGAGGCCCTGCCTGTCTACTAGAGCTGAACTCTTAAAGTTCCCTCTCCCAAGTGTAGGACATTTTGGGTAAGGTCACCCCCACAGAGTACTTAGAGTCTCTTACCTCCTGGATCTCTAGTACAAAACTAAGAAATTCTTCTTTATTTATTGCCTTCACCATTAGAATGACCAAATTCAAATTTAAATTTTTATTTCCTGATTACAAAAATTATAATACATTTCCTTAACTTGCTTTTATCTCTATAGTTTCTTCTTACCTTTCATTTTTAATCTGTTGTTTTATTTTATTTTTATTTATTTATTTATTTATTTATTTATTTATTTTTTGGACAGGTCCTCCATGTTTTTTGTTTGTTTGTTTTAGGGATTTTTTGGATATTTTATTTATTTACATTTTAGATGTTATCCCATTTCCTGGTTTCCCCTCAGAAAACTCCCTATCCCATCCTCCCTCCCTGTGTTTCTATGACGGTGTTCCCTCACCTACCTGCCCACCCACTCCCACCTCACCGCCCTTAAATTCCCCTATAATGGGGCGACATCGAGCCTTCACAGGACCAAGGGCCTCTCCTCCCACAGATTTCTGACAAGGCCATCTTCTGCTACATATGCAACAGGAGCCAAGGAAGACTCTTTGGTTGCTGGTTTAGTCCCTGGGAACTTGGGGGTAGGGGGAGAGGAGAGGGTCCTGGTGGGGGTCTGGTTGATATCTGGTTGATATTGTTCTTTCTATGGGATTGCAAACCTCTTCAGTTCCTTCAGTCCTTTCTCTAACTCCTCCATTGGGCACCCCGTACTCAGTCCAATGGTTGACTATGCACATCTGCCTCTGTATTTGTCAGACTCTGGCAGAGCCTCTCAAGAGACAGCCATATTAGGCCCCTGTCAGCAAGCAGCTCTTGGCATCTGCAGTAGCGTCTGGGTTTGGTGTCTGTATATGGGATGGATCCTCAGGTGGGACAGTCTCTGGATGGCCTTTCCTTTAGTCTCTGCTTTATTCTTTTACCACAAGCATGCTTTTAAAACATCACTGTATTCAATTCTTAAATCTAAATTTTACTTTTTTAGAACTTTATGAATGAGTACTATATTTATATTTACATTATGGCCACTCTTCCTTCTTTTCCTTTAATCTTCCCATTTCCATATCAATTCTCTCCAGTTCTTTATTTCCTCTTTTTTAAATTATTATTGCTATATGCACACACACACACACACACACACACCATTGAGTCCATTTAATGTTGCTTCCATGTATCTAGCACAGACCCCCATAGGACTGATTAACCTAAAGAGGGGCTTGTTTGACCCTGTAGAAAATTGATTCTCAGTCTCTCAGATCTTCACCTAGAAATGAAACTTTGTGAGTTTTCTCATCCATGTTATAATGTACGGTGGTTTGAATGAGAATTGTCCTTGTATGTTTGAATACTTGGTCCCTAGTTGATGGAACTGTTTGGGCGGGATTAGAAAGTATCTCAATTATTTCTTCAATAAGTTGCTTTGGTCATGGTATCTTAGCATAGGCATAGGACAATAACTAAAACTGCATCACAATTGATGCTACTATTATGTAGTCCTTCCTTAGGGCAATTATATTGTTAATATTTTATAAGTGCAGCTTCCCTATCATTATACAGAAGACACTATCTCACAATAGACTTCCTGGTTCTCTAGCTTTTACAATCTTCCTACCAGTTCTTCCAGGATATTTCTTGAGTCTTAGATATAGGGGTTGAAATTTACATTTATCATTTCGATTTAGGCACACTGATATCAGTAGTCATTTGTTCTCTGCATTTTGACCATTTCTACATTTGTATTATAACCTCTATCTATTGCAAAAGCTGCATTTATCTGTGGTTATAAAGAGGAGTATTTAGGATGTAGTTAGAAATTACTCTGCTTTAGTATAGTGGCTATCAATTATTCTAGGATCCATGACAAAACATAATAACTACATAACAACAATTATATCTTTCAAATAAAAATAGAATAATAATTTTATGGATATGACTCCTTTTGGAGGTCAAAGTCCCTTTATTCTTAAGTGAAACTTAATTTAATGTAAGTACACACTGAATGTCCACTTATTATAACTCCACCAAGATGGTAAGGAAAATTCCTATCAATAGGTTTATAGCTAAATTTAGAAAATAATATGCAAATTTGAAATATGAGATATTGGAACTCCAGTGTTAAGAGTATATAAGAAATCATGGTACAAGGGCTAGTTACAAAATCCCTGAGCACTGCATAAAGCAAAACTGTAAAATCAGGATCACTATTTCTCTTTCATTTAAGTAATAATTATCTCAATTATACTATAGTAACCTCTTATGCTCTCTCATAAAATGAGAATATAAAAGAAGGAAATTAGTCAAATTGAGTGTCATCTCTTAAATGAACTTAGGCACATCATTTCTCTAGGAGTGATGAACACAGAAATATAAAATTGAGAAAGATGTTTCTCTACCTGGCCCTGTTTTCCAAATTCAAATGAAAAAGAAATCCAGAACACTAGAAGGAAATCTGCATGAATTTAAGGTCCCCACTTTTATAAATGATGATTCTTGAGAGAAGGAGGTTAAAATGGATGGGATAATCCAGGCTATTTGCTAGAAATCTAAGAGGATGGTGGATAATAGGATTAGAGAACACAAGCCATATCATAGGAGTCATAATATAAGTCAGGGATGACAAATAGATTTCATCTTGCCAGCCAACTGTAGCTAATTGGTTGTCAAGAACCTAAAATTGAGAAAGATTAGAGGAGTGCCTAGACCCTGCAGGATAGAGCTCTGTGACTGATTAGTGATGTCTGCTGAAATACAGGCACACTAGCTTCTAGCAACTAATGTCTCTATTCCATAAGCCGTGGCTATCTGACCTGTTTGCTTGACTGATTATTTCACAGTGTATTGGGATTCATATTGTTGTTAGTGTAGTGCTCTTTGGTTATATCTTTATTAATCTCTCTGCTCTCATGGAGATTATTCTTTCTTGACTATGGCAAACTGTAATTGAGATTTTCACTTATCTGTATACCAAGCATAGTATTTTATATTTGTTTAGTCTGTTTCTAGCATTTAGCTTTCACATCCCAACCATTTTAATAACAAACATGTATTTTGTGTCCACTCTGGACAAACTAACACCTGTGCTATGCCCTCAGAATTAATGAAACCCATGTTTATAGGGAATCTCTTCAATTCTTTCATATACAAAGGACATAATCACTCTATTTTGGCAACTTAGTGTACCCATTATAGATCATAGATATGATCTACTATTTTTGAACCCTCTAATTTTTTACATTCCTGCTGTCATTTCTCTCTCCAGCTTGAAGGTTTGGATATACTTTAAATGTTATAAATATTTATGATGAAATAGATATATTTATGGTACTGAGATAATTATATTGACTTATGATTTGTTCATTATATTTTCCTTAAGCTATAAACAATGTTCATATTTTTGTTTTTATATTTTGTTTTTGAGAAGTTATCTAACTATTTTCTATGACTCTTTCTGCTTACTCTGAAACCCATTTTCATTTCCAGAAGTATAATCTATCCTGACTGTTTTGGGTGCCTGATAATGCCTCGTTAAATAATGAGATTGGGGAGATATTAGTATGATGAGAGAGAAGTATGGTAAGGCAATGGGTCTTATTAACTCTCTCCAGTCATTTAATAAATTTCCACACTTTGCCTGGTGTTCGCTGAATCTCTGGGAAAGAGCACACTTCTAATGATGCTCTGGTTATCATATGGAATAAACAAACAGACGATGATGACAGGTAAAATTGCAGGCCATGAACTATAAACAAGTCTCTTGGGTTTCATTTGAAAGAGATACTGTTTTGCTTAAAATAGATAGCACAGTAGGAAAGGGTAATGAACACATCACTCTCTGAAAGAAGAGTGGGGAGTAGAAATGCATATTTTAGTGTCATCAAATATCAATCTGTAACTTTGGAAAGTGCAATGGTCTGAACATTCATTTCTCTCCCATTTAAATATCAACCCTTGGTTAATAGCATTAAGCACTGAAACTTTTGAAAGGCTCTGGAGTGTCCCTACCACCATAAGTGGAAGATATAATCTTACAAAAGATTTCTGAGAGATAAACGTATTAGTTAGTGAAAATATAGATGTTACAAACACAGTTTAGTAAGTGAAAAGACATATATAAGGTCTGATTTTGTTATTTATCTATGATAAAACAATCAGAAGGTAAAGAAGTATAGCTATAGTATATGATTATTGTCATGCTAGGAAAAAGCCAAGTTTGTTCTTCTACAAGTCTAATCTACTGCTTATAGAATAAATCAATAATCAAACATAATTTAAGAACTATTGTGGTATCACTTCTCGGTCTTTTGCCTAAGATCAAGTGTAGAACTATTGTGGTAATGTCAACTATGTAAGTGAATCCAGATTTTATTTTCCCCCTATCATCCTGTTCTCCACAAGAAAGTAAACACAAACTCACAGAAACAAAGCAATGCGATCATGATATTCAAATGACTCAAATAAAATTCTAGTTTGGTCTCAGCATTGCTAAAAAAACAATATGTCTAAGTTTTCTGTGAGTCTGTGTCTCCTAGTAATGTTAGAAGGTCTGCCCATAAAGTCTCCCCAATATGACTGCCTAACAAGGATAGCTGAACAAGGATAAAATTAGACATGCCAACGTAGACAGTGGAAAGCCACAAGGACTCAACCCTACACACACACACACACACACACACACTATAGGAAACTAGAGAATGATGAGAGAAGGAGAAAGAAGAGTATACCAATTGGTTGTCCAATATCAAATGGTCAGCCCTAAAAATACACATTGAAGTAAAGCGATACAAACTGAGAATATTATATTTGGAAACATGTATGTATATGCAAATATATACACATGCCACCTCAGTTAATGAAAAAGGAGGCCATGAATTTGAAAGACAGAAAGAGGTGTTTATGAATGGGCTTAGACAGAGGAAAGGGACCAATGAGGTAATTATATTATAGTCTCAAAAATAAAAAAGATGGATACTAAAAAAAAAAACAACCAAAAAAAAGATGGATACTATTACACTTTTTTAAATGAAATATATAGTGCCTGTTCATAATAATATTTATAATGACTTCATAATAATGATTTCAATGTAAGGAAACAGGAAGGGGTTATAGGTAATAGCAGTAGGATTTTTGTTTTATTTTGTTTTGTTTGTTTGTTTGTTGTTGTTTTTATGAAGGAGGCTATCTGACCAGTATTGCATAAATCTAACAAATTCCAGGTTATAATATTTTCTACACAATATTAATATCTAGCAATTATAATATTTTTAAAGCAGGATTTTGAAATAATATATCTAATACTTTTACCAAATTATATGAAATATATATACATTATTTCTAAGTATTCAAAATGTGTTAGTAGATGAGGGCTGCTATAAATTGATGCATACTAAGATACAAATAGCATGTCTTGATAGCAAGTTGATTTTCTCACACTTCTAGAGACTAGAAATTGAAGATCATGGTGTCAGGTTATTGAAAGGGATGTCTTCTTGACTTTCAGAACAGTCACCTTCCCTGGGTGTCATCACACAGTTCCATCTTTGTGCAGATGAAAAGGAAAAAAGAGAGGGAGAGCCTTGAATACTCTAGTATGTCTTCTCATAAGGACATTAACCCTCCTGGACCAGCCTCAATTAATCTTAAGTACTTTCTTAAATGGACAACCTACAAATTCAACCACTATAGGAGTTAGAGCTTCCCTGTGTAAATTTTAGTGAGTTAAAAACATTCATATCATTTCAAATTATAACTCTCCAAAATGTACTTTTAAATGAGAATATTGAAAAAATGTGTCAAAAAAAAAAAACAAAGAGAATACAGACATGTTGTGTAGCCTACATGCAATGTTACTTTTATTGAGAAACTCAGTTTCAGATTGGTTTGGGGAAAGTCAAGTTGGTTTTCTAAGATTCCTGGAGCACAGCACTATGATTGCATTAATAAGTGTAGAATCTTATTCCTGAGGTATAATCTCATTGGCTTCCACATCACATGCCTCTCCACTGCTTTCAAAGGCTAAGCCTGTGGACCTACAAAGCATGGGAAGACTCTAATGCCATCACGTTTGACTGTTCAGAGTATTGATTGCATCAACTTTGAGTTCAATTGCCACCAAGAAATCTAGTTAGATCATTCTCGGGTGGTTTGGGGACTTTGATTGCAGAATAGCTGACTGGATGTTTCCCAATATTGAAGATAAGCAGCAGGGATTAAAAGAAACTCGGGCTTATTCATTCTGTTTGACTTAAAAAACAAAACAAAACAAAACAAAAAACTGGAAAGGAAAATGTGTCCACAGCAAAGAAATCAACTGAACCTCTGGGCCATTTATTTTCACCTTCTACTTACCATCATGACTCATAGTCAAAAGGAAAAGAGCAAGTTAAAAAAGACTCAGGAGCTAAGATAATAAGGAGTCAGGCAGCTAAAGGCCATCTGCTACAGGTGAAGAAGACTTTTACCTTCTTTCCTTGATAAGTGAAAGACCATGATATCATTCAGTGATGGATAAAACCTTTTCTTTATTCAATCAATTAACCAATTGAGCAGAGTTTAAAGCAACAAGCCCAGAGTCAGCTCTGCCACCAAGAGTTTGATTCTGCCATAGCAATCTGTAGGAATTTAGGTGTGGCTTGAGAAATCAGTACTACACAAACACTTGCCATTTGAAGCTCTGAAATGGATACAGAAAACATCTCTCTGTTTTAACACTGAAAAATGATTTTTCTCATGGTGACCTAGATTTCAATCTCTATTCCCTTTCCTTCTCTCGAATATAGTATAGAAAGCCTCCTGATTATTTTTTATTAAGTGGAAGCCAGTTGGTTGGTGTTTGCTAGGTGGTAGTACTTGAGAACATTGCCATTGGGTGAAATCAAAGTCATTTCCAACACTAGTGATGCTGAGAAGACAGGTGTTTTCCTGATGCCCCTTAAATAATTCTTGGTCACTTCTGCCTGACCACCTGAGCCTCTCTCTCACAGAGGGATGCATGCTAAATCTCATGCTTTTAGCAAGGTTACATTGGACAAACTATCATGTCGCACCAAATTTGTGTTCCTTTATTGGCAATTGCCCTCATGCAGCAGTATTTACCAAGTGAGTAATCCATGTACCCAGACAGTGGATGGTAGTTTTTTCTCACCAGATGAAACACCCCTTCAAAGCTGATGTGAAGGCAGAAAGCAGTGATTGAGCTCTTGACCTTGCCAAGTCGAGTCTGTTATGCATTGAATCGAAAGACTGGCTTAATTAATTGAAAAATTAAAGTTATCATCAAATCCCAATGGAAATGAAAGGCATTGGTCAATATCTATTGATTTTGCTTTCCTGGGTCTTAGATCCTTCTAATATAACTCAGACTTTTTTGCTTTTGGCCTGTTTACTTAGTTCAGATTTAACCCTTAATGTGTCAGCTTTGACTTTTTTTCTTAAATGCCCCCATTTAAAATGCAGTTCCATTTTAAAGCAGGAAAATTAAGTGTATTTTGCCTTTAGTGTTGCAGTGGTTTTTTTTTTTGGAAATAGAAGATTTTCATTTTTTGAATATCTGATCTTCTGTAATAAGTCTTTTCATGGCTCTTGACTCATTGGGCAATAAAAGCAGTCCTAAAAAACCTGAACTTTCAAGATTTTATAATCCTTTTCTACAAATTGTACAAACTGAGCCTCAGGATATTGCAGAGGATGGTCCTACTCATGAACAATCCTGTCAAGCTTGAATCTGAGATTTCAGAACTCAGGCCTCACCAGGGGAACCATGTGGAGAGATCAGATGAAGAGACACATAGGTTATTTATTGCATGCTTTCATTTTCATAGGCTACCAATTTTGTACATATTTACCATTGCAAATGTCAGGGCTCTTGCATGCTTGTCCCCACTTCTCAGAGAGTAAAATAAGAAAGTCAAAAGAACCTTACAATTTTCAATTTCCTGTTTATGGTAGTTATTTTTACCATTTTTATCTAGAACAATTGACTGCATATACAGTAATGAGCATGAGGTTATTCATATTCAATGCAACCTCACAGGCTTTTGCCAAAATCTGGAGATGAGTTGATGATTATGGGCTTACCCTCTGGAAACACTGAGCGTGAGGTACTGCCAATAGGAAAGTGGGTATTTCAGATACCTGAAGGAAAAGGAGGTAGGTTTGCTTGGACCTAAGCTCTAATGACTATGGGCAACGAGAAGAGAGGAGAGGAGAGGAGAGGAGAGGAGAGGAGAGGAGAGGAGAGGAGAGGAGAGGAGAGGAGAGGAGAGGAGAGGAGGAAGAGGAAGAGGAAGAGGAAGAGGAAGAGGAAGAGGAATCAAGTACCCCAGAGATAAAGAATGGAAAAGCCTCTTCCTAATCCTCACATCACTTAATGCAGCCTGTTAAAAAGACACAAAGGCAAACTCCCTTCCAGAGTCTTTGTTCAAGACATCTGGGCAGAACCTGACCATTTTCATATGTAATGAATTCTGTAGAATAACAAACCACGGTTTGGAAATCACTGCTGTTGACAATGGGGGGCAGGAGGGCTCTGATTGCTTGTGATTAGGCATCTGCTCCCAATTCACACACTGATGAATTTAGCTCCATGAATTAGTTTGAAAACCCAGACACAGTGCTTGCCATAGAGTACTTAATAAACAAGACTAGACAGGAAGAACAAGATGGCTGTGGAACAAGGAAAGGTACCCTCTCCCGAGTTCATTCTATCCAACTGTGTGTTGCAGTTTGAGGTTCTGACATTTTACTTTCTACATACACACACATCACAGATTGCACCAACTGAAAATTTCTTCTGCTCCCTGGAGGACATCAACCTCTTCTCTGTACCTACAAGCCTTGTTTGTTCCAACCCAGGCTGGGCTTGGCTAACTTATCTCCACCATATCTATTTTCTCAAACTTCCTAACTGATTCTCACCTTAAATTATCTACTTTGCCAAAGGGAGATTTGTCCCTAATCTGATCTTGTTTTCTTCTCCTTTAAGCCACAGAAGAATTTTCATTTTAGAGCTGAGGAGGGGTGGGGGAACACACTCTACGATAGGTTTTGCTACCATAGATTTTCTTGGTCAAGTGTTTGTGTCCCCACATAGTCCCTTCTTCATTAAAAAACCATTGCAATTTAAGCCATTCACATTCAGGATCCTTGTATCCTTCCTCTACTTATACCTGCATTCAGAATCCTTAGGTAGTCCAGTGTCTTTGCTGGAACAATTTCACAAATATTCCATTAATAGATATACCAGTACTGTTGAAAGAACACTCCCTCCCCCTGCCACTTTTGTCCCATTTCTTTTCTCTAAATACTTTTATTTTCCTACCTTTTTTTCTTTTCTCACTAAGCTACACTTGATTTGAATGACTGTCAGGGGAAATACAATGCTTGCCACTGGAACCTGTCAGCATCCACCTGAGCCCATTCCTTCCACATCTGTCACCATCTGGAAGGATACCCAGTGATTTCAGGCTGTGTGGACTTTATGAAAATGGAAACATGTTGGAGAGTCCCCAAGGGCTAAGCCATTTTAAGAGCCCTTTTGAGATTTAGAGGGGAAGGGATTCTTTTTTTGGCAAGGAGTCTGAGAATTAGGTTACATTCTAAATTAAGTAGGGCAAAATTTGTCATATATGGCCCAGTTCTGTACTTAGAAACTCAGCATGCGCCAGCATGCATGCACACACACACACACACACACACACACACACACACACACACACACACACAGAGTTTAATATTCATTCTAATTTGAGTTGACAGAACAGCATACAGATTTGCCTTTGAAAGTAGTAAAGTTCTTTCATGGGTAGTATATTTTATAGAAATGAGATAACAATTTAGTTGTGATCATGGCTATTTTATTGATACAAAATAAAAAGCATTCAAGATGGTGGCAAACACGACGCAGCTGAACTCAACTCCTAAAACCCTTGGGCTTTGCTTTGTAAACTCGGGGAAGGGTCAGTTTCTCTCACTGGAAAATGAGGTTGTTGACTGATCTCCAAGAAGATAATTCTCCTACTTCCCTTGTTGTTGGAAAGCTTGTTAAAGGTCTGAAACAATTGGTCTGAATAGGGCATGTGGTTTATATTTCTAGCTATTATAAATAGCTATCAAATGATGCTTCAGTTGTTGGGCCCTGGCACACATTTTGGAGCTAAATGATGTGCTCAGTTCTCCTGACTTTCATATGCACATGGCAGAAGTTGAGGAATATCTACTCCACTGCATGCAGATCTACTCCCAGGTTTTTATTTATGGGGGTTTTATGAAAGTCGCTCAGACTTATTAAACTGATTTGCAAGGATCTTCCTGTACCTGCAAGAGGCTATAAATAACTTGAGTTTAGCAGTGATGGGAATGTTTGGCAAGCAAGAGATTTCAAATGGAAATTTGAATCTGCAGAACTTGATAGAGCTTTTTTTTTTTACAACCGTGTAAGTGACTTCATCTGAGTAGATATTCTTATTTCTAAAACTTAGATTGATTTTAGGATGAAGGTAGAGCCATAAAACAAAACAAAAAAACAAAAACACCATAAACACACACACACACACACACACACACACACACACACACCAGATATATAGCCCAAGGTTCTGGGAAGTGCCTGTGTTTCCTAGAGAAGAGGAGAAGCAACTAGAAAGCCTTCATATTTTCTTTGACTCTGCAGTTGAACAGTTGAGGATTTTCTGAGGGTTTGTACTCCAGAAGAAGATATCTTAGCCGAAAAAGAAAAAGATACTGTATTTCAAGATTTCAAGAATTTTTTTTTTGTTATTTAGTCAAGCAAAAATGATTTTTCCATTATACCTTGTCAGGATGGAAAACCTCAGTCACTAAAGAATATGCAATCATGTCTGATCGCCAAGTCGTCCCTGTGAGTGAAACAGGTTGTATGAGTGAATGACTATTGTTTGGCTTATGAAAATGCAGATAGAATCACATGTAAGGTCCCTCCTCAGTCCTTAAGACCACAGCAAGGATAGAATTCCTGTTCCACTTAGATGTGCAGCTGATCTTCCAGATCCTGTAGACATGTTGTTGAGCCACTGCAGCTGACAATAATGAGGAGTGTAAGATGAGGGGGAGGGTGAGAACACATAGGATTGGTGATTGTGATAACACTAAACTTGTGTTGTACGTAATACTACATGTTTACAACTCCCCAAAGAGCTAGACATGAATGGTCTCACTTATAGGTCTCAGAGGAAGGCATTCTAGAATTATTGATGCACTATGCTTATTCTTCTTTCATACCACCATAATCAATATGCTTACCCTTCTTTCTGGCCTCCTATCTTTCTTAACTCTTGCAATAATAGGCCCTTGAACATTTTCTTAACTGGTCTCCATTTCCAAATTTCCAATAATTTGACAAAGCTGATGCTTTATTGAGCTTGTAAAGGATCTCTATACATACTCCTTACTAAAAAGCTGACTCTATGTCTTACACATTTCATTGTCCCTCTGTGTGCAGATATTGCTTCACGGTGAGATGAATATAGGTTCTCAAGTCAGAGACAGCTGGTGCTTAAATGCCAGCTCATCGGTTTATTAATTGTATGGACATGAGAATCCACACTGAGATCAGTTTCTTCTCCTATAAATTGGGGTTAACAATTCATCCTGGACCTATTAATATAATTAAATGAGAATTGAATGGAATCGTCTTCCTCATCTAACAGTCACTGGCAACATAGACAGTCTTTAACAGGATGGGAAGGGGGAAGATGACCTAGTCAGCAAGTAAATTGTAAGTTGTAAATTGCAGAGCTGGCTCATGAACCTCAACTATTGATTATAACATATTACTTCTAACATAAATGGAAGCTTCCACTATTGAGTAAGGGGAAGAGATGTCATTGCAGGATGGAGACTGGTTGACAAGTGCACTTCTTTCCAAGAATATATCTAGCTGAGCTCCACAAACCAATATACCTTGTCACTGCCTCCATTCTTTGAAGAGCAAAAAACAGTATAAAACGTTTAAGTTTCTCATCAGATAGGCTCAGTTGTTATCGTGTTAAGAAATATAATAACAAGTGCTAGCATAAAATGTCTGAACAAGACTAGAGTCACTGTAAGAAACAAACAAAAATGTACATATTTAAAATTCTACATTTGCAGCAGTAGTGGCGCACGCCTTTAATCCCAGCACTTGGGAGGCAGAGGTAGGAGGATTTCTGAGTTCGAGGCCAGCCTGGTCTACACAGTGAGTTCCAGGACAGCCAGGGCTACACAGAGAAACGCTGTCTCAAAAAACTAAAAAAAAAAAAAAAAGAATTAATATCCTACATTTGTACTTTGGGATTTTGTGCATATATATGATTCTTACTCACATTAATCCTTGTTTATGTTTGAAATGTATCAAGGCAAAATATACTAGCTGCTTAAAATAAGCTAGGAGGGATTTGCTTTTATTATGGTCATAGTTTCTTTTTGGACAAGCTATTTAATGTTCCTTTGGCCTCTGTTCATCTATCTAAACACTGTAACAGTGGTCCTACCACAGAGGTTCATGGTGGGCCAAAGGGAATGACACATGTGAGGGATCCTGAGAGTAGACATGCTCCAGAAAGAGTAAGCGTGCATCTACATCTGTGGTTGCAATGGCCTTGCAGCAAGTCCTTAGGATGCAATGCTGTATAATCTTTGGGTCAGAGACACTGGGTTGGCAGATTTCAAGCTGAGAGACACAGACTGAACTTTTTTCATTTTTTTTGAATCCAGTTAGCACTTATGGAAAAAGGAAGTACTTCAGCATGGATTGTCAGTTGTTTGGGATGCATAGATAAATAGAACATGTCATATCCCTTCTTGCATTTCCCAACATGTGATACCTGTTGTGATTATAAAAGGATAAAGGAGTATAAGAATATGTTCTATGGGGGTGTGGTGAGGTGTGGGGGAAGGGAATGCCTCAGCGAGCCCATGCCAAGGCATCCCTTCCCCCTGAGAAACCAGCCGTACAACAGTATAGTATGGAATAGAGTTTATTTAGGGCATGGGGAAGGGAGTTAAGAGGGTAGTAGAGGCAGAGAAAGGCAGAGAGAAGGGTAAAGTAGAGACATAGAGGCCAGCCATGACCAAGTGGAGAGAACAGGAAGGGAATGGGGAACAAGAGGGCAAGTGGCAAGAGGAAGAGAGCAAGAGGAAGAGAGGAAGAGAGAGAGGAGGGGGCAAGAAACCCCTCTTATATCAGGTCTACCTGGGCTGTTGCCAGGTAACTGGGGAGGAGCATACCTGACTGTTGCCAGGTAACTGTGGGCTGGAGCTTAGAATCCTAACAGCACCCATGGCAGAAACTTCGGCAAGAGATGGCAAGGACAGAGCCAAAGCAAATGTAAGTCTCACCTCTTCCACACCACTCTTTATTGAGATAACCTTCAGTGACCATTCATAAATATCACCTCTTAAAGAAGCATCAACGGACCTATTCTTGCTCTAGTGAGTGGTAAAGAAATTATGATATGCAAATCCCTTTCCTTCTCCACATCTCCTGTTGCTATTCAGCGTCTTCTAAACTTACAGTGTTCCTGATGTTGAGTCTTTGCCCCCTGACCTCTGTTCTTCACTCTGTTCCATACTATCTCAAGGAAGTATGAATGCTTTCCATATATATGTTGTGGTGAAGGTGATGGTATTTTTAATTTTACCAGATGTTAAATTTACATATCACAGTAAATCTGTACTTTTAACCTTATAGAAATGGGGAGATGTGAATGTTTTCAGTGAACGATCAAAGGTTGTGCAATGTTCTCTCATGTTCGTTTATATCCTTGATAAATAATAGTCTATATCTGTAACATGTGTCACTCCTGTTTTGTTAGAGAGAACTTTGCTTCAAAACTAATAACAATGACATTTTAAATATAAGACTACACAACAATCTTTAAGATTGTTAACCT
The DNA here is from genome assembly GCA_036184795.1 of Tokudaia tokunoshimensis. Taxonomy (NCBI): domain Eukaryota; kingdom Metazoa; phylum Chordata; class Mammalia; order Rodentia; family Muridae; genus Tokudaia; species Tokudaia tokunoshimensis. The sequence continues at coordinate 57,969,138 of BTHU01000014.1, forward strand.
TTCTTTGTGACATTTCATTGGATGTCTAATTAGCAGTAACATTTGGTTGTTTGCTATCTGAAACTTAAGAGGTCTGTAAGCCTCAGAAAACTGAGCTTGCTTAAGCAATCGGTCATCATAATGAGAGTTTCTGTCTTTAGAATCTGCTCTCCTTTTGCCCTGCTTTGCCATTCCTTTGGCCCCATCATGGACAATTTGTAGCTTTGTGTTTGTCCTGGTTTTTCTAGTAAGAAGTAAAATATTTCTCTTTTATAACTTTTACTTGGAGGTGACTTTTTTTTTCTTTTTGCCAATTATAAAAAGTTCATCCAAGCTCCACTTTCATGTAGCCAAGGGAAATGCTCAACAACTCGTCTAGTAAAGCACAGCAGTTCATTATCAAAGCAGGAAAAAAAGCCTTCTGTAACATTATACCATATTTCCTTTTACCTTACATTATGGACTATTTCACTTCTTATTAGCCGTATTCACACACACGTTCATGTTATGGATATTGATATGGAATAATATTATACAAACCATTAAATAGTCAAACATTTATTATTTAAGCCTTTCTATCCATTACTTTCTTATCAACTTTCAATGTGGAAAAGAGAGATCAGACTGTTATCATGACAAGTATTTTAAAAACATTAATTTGTGTAATTTCATAATAACCCTGTAAGGTAGCATAGTTATTCTCATTTCAATAAGATGCAACATTATGCTCATAGTCTTAAGAAGTAATTATTCTACATACGAAATGAGTATTTCTCTGTCTTGCCGGATAATGGCCAAATTGTGAATTTAAGAAATCACATTTTCTAGAAGTAGGGAGGTAAGTTTCTCCACTGTAGCAGGATTCTAGACATTGATGAGAGATCAAATCAGAGCAGTGAATATTGGAAAAATGCCTACAAAGGGAGTAAAGAGAGCCAAGAGTACTGGCCAGTATTATACATATACTTCACATACAGGGCTCAAGGTTTTGACACTTAATTGACAGTGTGGTTAGAGATGCTCATAGATGAACTCAGAACCACAGGAAGGGTAGCTAGTAAAAGGGCTCGGCTGTAAATTTAGATAAGAGGTATGGGTGGAGTCTCGTGGTCTCTGTGACAGAGGACAGAGTAGATGAGAAACATGGCTGAAGGTGTCTACTATAAACTGGAGTAACTGAAACTGGTGGTTCCGCTTCCCTCAGTAAACTGAAGGTGAGTCACCAACACAGAACTTTGGGGAAGATTGATAAAAGTTGATCAATGGACACCTTAAAGTACAAACAACAGGGAACACTGGCCAGGATGCTTTAGGGTCTGACAAATCTCAGAGTCAATCAACACCAAAGTAGATGCATAAACTTATCTTGTCTTCTCTTTGTTCTTCTCTTTATTTTGCCCCATTCCTGAAGGGAGCAGTAAACTCATACTGGACAATGTGCGCGCGCATACACACAATTCTTTTGTCTGAGACAAACCTTGGGACTTTCAACATTAGCAAATCCAAAACTACATTTAGTATTCACAGTGACATTTGCATGAGCCTTTTATCTTTCAAGGGTAAAAATATGTATTTATGAGAAAACCTATTCATGCTTGACTGGTTGTTTCTTTTGTTGTTTCTTAAAATTGAAATCCACCAAACAATTTGCAGTTACCTTATTTAGCTTTGGTAACCTCAAAAGAGGTAAAAGAGAAATATTTCTCTTTAAAAATTATTATTAAAATATGAATGGAGGAAAGATTAAATCTCTTTAAAACTTGACTTTATTAGGATGCATAATAATTATGGCCTAACTAGTTATCTCAGAGGCAAGAAGGACAGATTACACAGAGATTGTAACCAAGGAGTTAGTCTGTGAGAGTCTGGTGACACCGTCCAAGATAAGAACTCATATTAGCCTAGTTAGATCTGTGAGAAAACTTAGAGAACCCAACACAGAGATTGAATCCTTTGCCCTTTTGTGATAAAAATTAATCCTAAATAATGAAAAACAATCTCTAATATTAAAATGAAATCAGTTTGACAGTGTTCAGATTCTCTTCATCACTCAGATATTTATTTTGCCTTTTTTGCTGAAGCAAATTGTTTTGTCTGGAGGTATGTGGTCATGAACGGATTGAAAAACTGTGACTCTCCATCTTCTACAGGGGTTCCAGTCTCAGTCACCCATTGTACCCAAGGGGACTTCCTCACTCCTCTTTCCTGGAGCAGAAGTTGTGCAGGGAGTGGAGGAGACACTGTAAAAGTGACATTTTTTCATTCAGCAAAGGCTCACTGTACTGTTCTGCCTGCCTGAAATCAGGGAGGAGACAGAACTGAGGTCCCAGAGTAGCCCCAGGCAGACTTAGAAGGCTGACTATTATTCCTTTGTGACCTGCACTCTGCCTTTAATAACTAAGGTTTTATTACCAGCCATTTTTCAGGTAGCAGCCTTGAGCTACATTTTCTTTTACTTTTCTTTTCTTTTCTTTTCTTTTCTTTTTTTTTCTTTTCTTTAGAGCTGGATGGGAAGGGGTGAGGAGCAAAAACTGACTAAAAGAAATTTTCTGCCTGCTAACAGTTTGTCGACTAGCTAAGGATACAGACATATACAAATAATAATGAAAAAATGTGCAAGGTAGATCAAATGAGCTAGACAAGTTACCACCCAATGTGAACATGCAGAAACATCACAGGGTACATTAGTACTTACAGGATAGTTTTTGCAGACCTGCTAGGGTACTAGGCTCAAAGTAAATACCCAGTAAACATTTGGGGAAGGAATGAACATCATTGTTTTACACATAAATTCATGTCAATATGGCTTTATAAATGATAAAGTCTTTAGAATAAGATGTTTTAGTTTCTTTTAAAAACTAAAACAGGCAATGAATACTGTCATAGATTGAAATTTTAAATCATAGCAAAATAAATAACTTATCTACCATAAATAGAGTTTCTCATGAAGATATAATTTAAGCTCAAAAGCTAAAGTGCTCATGTAAATATCACATTGCATGTAAATGATGTCAGTAGCTGGTTCAAGGATCATCCAGGAGGAGTTTTAGTTAATTAAGTCATCAGAGCAATGTGCTATCAACTATATATGCAAGCAATAATAAAGAAATGAGTGTGGGAGATGAGATAAAGTAGACATGTCACCACCTAAGTGTGGACATGCAGAAACTTCACAGGGTACATTAATCATTGGAGAATGTACTAATTTCTGTGATTGTGCAAGGTAGTCACACCTGAGTCAAAGGGTTTGGGCTCTGTCAATACTGCTAGGTTGTAAAAACAATGTTATTCTGGGTAACACCTTTCAGTCAAATACCACTCTGTATTCTGACTGAAAGCACTAAGATACAAGTGTCTTGCTATCACCATTACAACTCTGTGAAAGTTGATCCATGTTGGTATCTATCTCAGAGATCCTTCCCAGTTAGCTTAATTTCTAGAATGATAGCCATATGAAGTGTATGTTATTAACTACAATTTCTAGGCAAGAGAATTCTAGCTAAGGATCTCACAGGGAAGAAACTTAAGCTCCTATGTTAGCTTCTTATAATTATTCATGATGTAGAAATCATAATTTCTTCCTTATTAACATGGTAATATGAATTAAGTTCATGACCATAAATGCTACAATACATACTTTGATGCTCTTCACATGTGGGTGCATTAGTCAGATTTTCTGTCTCCAAGACAAAATACCTAACTAATTTAATAGTTTAAGGGGAGGTTTATGCCATGTCTTCAGTCCCCATTCCTGGGCTTCATTAATTCTGCGTCTATCATAAGTCAGAGAATCACAGCTCAAGAGACTACACTCTTTTGTCTGCAGACAGAAACTAGAAAGAAGGGAGTGAGGACCGGTTGTAGAATTCAAAGATTATGTCTTTATTTACTGTTTCCTCTGGCTTGGACTCATCTCTAAGATTTTCACTATGTCCCATAGTGCCACTAAAAGCTGTGAACCATTGATTTCAACATATGAGACTATAAAGAATATTTCATATTCAAATCATGAGAGTGAGGGTGATGGTGATTGGAGGTCCAACAAAATTGAAAGGAGCAGTTACCTAAGACTGGCTGGTTTGTAGAATGTCAAGACAGATGTGTTGGAAGAAGAGTCTCCATGCACAAGTGGGAAACTTGTGACTAAACAAATATTTATAATACAGAGTTATATTGTTCCAAATACTATGGACTTATTGAAGGATATTATACCTACAGTTGATCTGATGATGTTATTATCCTGAATAATTCATTTTAATGGTAGGACAATGTTATTGTGGATAATAGGGACAAAAATTGAAGCCAATGCCAAGACAGTAAAATGAAGAATTAAGGTAAATTTTGATGTCTGTAAGCAGTAGAATTAGGTCTTTCCAAGTCTGGAATTTTGTTCAAATACAGAGACAAGTTGCAGCCAATGGTGTAAAATGACCCCAAGTATCTAGCTGAGTAAGAGGGTAAGTTCAGTCACATCACATCTAGACTCTCGGGAAATATTTTGGAAAAAGGATTCTTTAGTGATTCTATACCTGAACTTCACAGGTTAACATGAATAGTTAAAATTAAAAATGAAAGAAGTTAGAGCTTAAGAACAGATTGGGAAATAGTAACCAAGGATTTGTCAAGAGGCCAACAGGTGGAAGAAATTCAAGAAGGGCCTTAGAGGGCAGGAGAGAGGGCTCAGCAAGTAAGACTAATTGCTGCAGAAGTAGAAGCCTTAGTTCATTTCCCAGCACCCACTATAAAATGCTGGGTATGGCCACATGTATCTGTAATATCAGCACATTAGGGAGAAGAGACAAGAGACTTCTGGGAATTCCTGTGCACCAGAGTAGTTTCTAGTATACTGTGAGACCCAGACTCAAAGGAATAAAGTGAAGAGTAACAGCAGAACATTCAACATCCTTCTATAGCCTGCACATAAATGTTCATTCACGTATTCACATATGTGCATAAGCTACACACATGCGCACATTCACACGCACACACACATACACAAAGAAAAAAACAGGCGTATAATCTACTAAACTGAAAAGGGAAAAAGAAAGTCTCAAAACACAGAGAGATATCCAGGGATAAAGAGACCATCAAATCTACATGACTACATGTAAGAGAACATACTGGTTTGGGTTGCGTTGGTCATTCATGTGTTTTATAGTCTTTTATTAACACTCTATATCACATCTATTGATTTCTATGTGATTAGCTAGCCTGACATGCTACCTCCACTCTGTATTTCTTATTGGTATACTGTAGCTTTTTATTCCTTCCAATCTTGTAAAATTATATTTTGCTAGGAATTTACTCATTTCTTTTAGGTCATTCAGTTTATCAATATATGATTTCCCATGGACGTTCGTAATGATAGTTTTTGAGGTACCTATTGTGATTTTCCACTTTCATTTCTAATTTTATATCTCATGTGTTTTATTTCCTGCTTTTTTCTCCTCCCTCTCCATCTCCCTTCCTGCCCCTGTAGAGATAGAAATTTTATTTTTTCAAAGAAAACAGTTCTTAGTTGTATTGATTTTTTTTACTTTAGTTTTTTATATTGTATTTGATCTATTTTTGTTCCATTTTTTTAACTTTGCATTCAGTTGTGTCATGAGTTATAATGTTAAGACTATTTGGAATTTTCTAAATGCCAGATTTATTGCTTCAACTATCCTCTTTAAAGTACTTCTCTGTATCCCATGGTTTTTAAATACATTGTGTTCATAGAAACTCACCTCAAGATATTTATAAAATATTCCCTTAGATTTCATCCTCACTATTGATTGTTCAATAAAGTATTCTGAACTTTCTCAGTGTTTGAAACTTCTCAGAGATAACACCCATTACTATTTTCTCATTTCTCACTCGTGTAGTATCACTGTTGGTAAGAAGAATAAAATCTGAAGACAGCACAGACACCCACACAAATGTGAGACCTTTGTGCCAATGTTTCTTTCTATTATTCCTCTTAAATGGGAGTAAATTATTTCCATGGAAGCACATAAATGTTTTTAATTATGAACAAGCTCAAATAATAGATACTTTAGAATAACACTGCCTAGACAAGTGATAGTTTAAAAATACATGCTGTTTTGTTATTTTCCATATTAAAATATACTTGAAAATATAAATAAACCTAGCACTTTTATTCTGCTGTAATTATCAACTATATATAACTGCAAGGGTGTTAGAAAGTTGTAAATAAATCCCACACACATTTTAATTTAAACTTTTATAAGGAGTGAAAGCAAGCATCTAGAATTCAGTCCCAACTCCTCCTCCATAAGTTACAGTGCTAGCATGAAATGAAATGTGTCTCCTCACACTCAGAAAACAAGCAAACAAACAAACAAAACAAGACAAAAACTTTGCTCCACAATGGGAGCAAATTTCAATTAATAAAATGTTTTCATTTTCCTTTAAGACAATTATTTCAAAGAACTCTAAAGATGAAGCATTATTAACTCAAATTATTTAAGGTATATATATTATATTATTGAATTCTAAATATTATAGTCTTGCCTTCTGCATGTGTGATTATAACTCTCAGAAAAGCAATTGGCAATTTTTATTCCCACTCACTTCTTGGTCTTATCTGCTCACAAAAGTAATCATCAGCATTCTTGCCTCTCCTCTCTAGTAACTTTTCCTTCTCTCCCTTCCCCCTTCTTCTCCTCTTTCTCTCTCTCCCCATGAAATGTGATCCACTCTTGAAATGGATATGTTAATTAAGATACATTGTATTTTTGATCCTCATGCCACCAGCACATGGAGTGCAAGGGTTACAGACATGTGTGACAATACCCAGTTTATGCTTCTGAATGTTAACCATTCTGATAATCGAGACTCACCATCTACGTACTTATTTTCTTGAGTGCAGGCTGTATAGTCACAATTTCAATATAAAGCCAGCAATAGTATCTTAATAATAAAAAAAATAATAATACAGGAAAATTTTATTCTTATACTTTTGCTTTTAATTTCCTGCTTTGCATAGCGAGAGGAACACAGACTATTTTTGGTTAGGTAATTATATCCAATAGCTAAACCATGTTTTCTCAGCAGGTGAAACTAAGTTGAAGGTGTAAGTACCAGAGGGCAACATAGAATCCAAGGAATTGCATAAAAGTTCAGGGATGTCAAATCAGTTCCATGTGCAGGGGTGATTCTTGCAGAAAAATAGCTGGAAAATGTTCAAATGCCCACAAGTGGGAGTGAATTTGCAAAATTCAAAACACTGGGTTCTGAACTGACTAAATGATTTCTCTAAGGAGTTGACCTTATAAATGTGTTTCTTATTCTGCCCAAGCATACCCAGAGGTTACCTTTAACTTGCAAGTCCATTTCATGTAGATCATGAGCATACAGTGTGCATATCTCCTTTCATGATTATTGTTAAAGCTCTCTTAAATATGAGAAAACTGGGATAAATAAAAGGTCAACTAACTAGTGACACAATAAATGTATGCAGCATACAACCTTTCACCTCTAGTGTACAGAACAGAAAAGTAGGGATAGAATCTGCATGCATTCCTGATTTTATCTATGTATTCAAGTTCTCTTAACTTGTATCTTTTCTCTTTAGCAAGCAATGCAAAGCCCTCAAAACCAAGGCATCTTTTTCAATCTCAAGTCCCCCAAGGCATTGTTTAGAAAGAATGATCTCAGCAGGCCTGAGATTGCTAATGTTAGGTAAACATGTTCTCTTGTATGTCACCCTTGTCTGACATCTAAGAACCAGGGTTTCAGGAAGACTCACATTATTCCTTAGCTGACAAGAGCTGGTGACTGTATCCTAACTAGATGTACAAAACAAAACACTTGCACTTTTGCTAGCCTTCTGGGAGTTTGGAATCTTGGAGAATATGAAGCAGAAGCTGCTTACAAGATGAGATCTCAATAAAACTCTATGCACCAAGTCTCTAATGAGCTTTCCCAGGGAGCAGCATTTCAACTGTTGTGACAACTTGTTACTGGGGGAATTAAGTGACTCCCAAGTGTCTCCTTTGGGAGACAGCTCCTAGAGGTTTGCACCTGATATCTTCTAAATTTTCCTCATACCCCTGTCTTTTTGCTGATGCTTTTGTGTCTTTCTGAAGCACACAATAAATCCTGGCTATGAGTATGACTCTATGCTGCACCTCCTTGTCCTCACAGTAAGTTCATGAGCTGTAGCATGATTTCCCAATACATGCTTGCATCACAATCAATGGATTAGTCTCATTTTTATGCTTCTATCTTAGTACTAGCTGTTTAATTTTTGATAGGAACTAAGAAAATAGACATCCAAATCATTTTCAAATGTAATTGTTGGGTTGGCAATATGGCTCAATGAGTAAAGGCACTTGCCACAAAATCTGTTGCCCTGAGTTCAATCCCTTTGACTCACATGGTGAAAAAACAAGTTATCTCTCTCACAAGTTATCCTCTTACCTAATTAGGTGAACCATGGAATAAGAATGGTCACATACTAATATACACAGAAAAAAAGAGAAAGAAATAAAGAACTGTAATATTTTTATAATTTTAAATAATATTTTTATTAATTCTACTGAAATTTCATACAATATATTTTGATCTATCTATCTGCCCTATTTTTCCCAGTTCCTTCCACATTCACTCCCTCCTCCTGGACCTCTTCCACTCTCATCTGTTTTAAGACACTATCTCTAAACATATCTCCTGGCCCACTGGATCTTACTATTTTTCTGTCCCTTCCCCAAGATGGTTTTGAGTCTTATACTTGGTGTTTGTATTATACACACAAGTTTCCAATGGAGAATAGCAATCAATAGTTCTATCTAACTATAACAGTTATGAACCCAACTATGACCCGCACTGCAAGATGTTTTGAAAGGAGTTATAGTGACATTTTTATCCCAGGAATAATCAGCACCTATCTACTTGGACTTAAAAACTCACTCAATGGGAAGAAATTCATGCTTGACCCACAACGTAGCCAACCACAAAATTTCACTTGAATATTCTCTCTTGATTTGCCATATCATCTGAGAATCATATTAGCTAGCAAAATTGATTATATTTTCCTTTATTTTGTATTAGATATCGTGTTAGTCAGTGTTCTCTTGCTATGAAGAGACACTATGGCAATGTCAGCATCTATAAAGGGAAAGCATTTAGTCGGGGTTTGCTTAGTGTCAGAGGTTTAGACCATTATTAGCATAACAGGAAGCATAGCAGCACATAGGCAGACATGATGCTAGAGGAACTGAGAATTCTACATCTGGATCTGCAGGCAGCAGGAAAGAGTGAGAAACTGGGCCTGGCTTAAGGATTTGAAACCTCAAATTTCATCTCAAGTGACACACTTCCTCCAACAAGGCCACACCATTTAATCCTTCTCAAGTAGTTCCACTCCCTAATGACCAAGCATTCATGTATATAGACCTCTGGGGACTATCTGTACTCAAACCACCACAGATACTAATGGCACACATTTTGTGTATCCAAATATTTATGACAAATGAAACTGTACAGTGCTTACTGGGCGCTTCTGCAAGTCTAACTTTGACATATTCTATGTAACTTCTGAATTTCCGTTATGTAGCCAAATGAGGTCTTTAGTTGGTACAACATTCTCGGGATCATAGTTATACTTAGGTTATAAAAATATTTATCTAACAGTTATGGTAGTAACTTCCTGGGCTTCAACTTTTTTATCTGTAAATGAGTATTGACAACATGTGCCTACTGATGTAGCTGAAGTGTCCATATTGTTAGTGCTGCCTACTGCATGTGAAAGGTGTAACCACAGGCAGAAATGATAACTGCCCAAGCTCACTCATATAAACAGCTGCTGGATCTGAATTTCCCCAGAACATGTGGCTCTGTATAGCTCTTCTAGACTGCTGTAAGTAGACAAGAAAGAATATATTTTGTTAAGCATGTTACGATTCTTTACATTTCTTCCAGTGCATTTGAGGAAACTTACAGGTCATTTTTTGATGCTATAACAACTGAAATTTTGATATCTTTTCTCAATCTCATTGACAGCAAAGAATTAAAGGTTTGACTACTCTACTTATTATACAAGTCCTTTAAAATTAGAGCCTGTCCCAGTAACCTTGTCAGTCAGCATTCAATTTGTCCTATCTTGTGATTCTGATCCTATTTTCATTGGCTTCTCCATGTAGAATAGTCTTGATGTGATGGGATTGTGCACATCAAAGCATTTCAAGTGAGAGGCCTTGTACCTCACAATTAGCAGGGTTGTTCAAATCTGAATCATTTCAACTCTTAGCCCAGACACACAAAAGAGATAGATTGCTTGCTGGTAGAACTTTCAGACATTCTCCAGTATGAATTTTATCTTACAAGAACTGAAGAGCCTGGGGAAGTGAAACACTGTCAATCTGAAGGTTTCTTACTCATATATCTTGGAAATTGCATATAATTTCTTAGGCTTTGATATTTTATATTTCAGTTCATGAAAACTGCATTCTGAAATAATTTAATTACTTGAGAATTCTATAATGATCCTGTATTTTCCTTTTTTATACTTCCTTTGTTCCAAATAATGAATAAACCTGTGGCGGAAATAAGTAAAAAAAAAAAATAGTTGCTCACAGTTCAAAGCTAGAATCAAGACAATGAAGAATATCCTTAATTTTAAATATAAGGCTAAATGCAGGGAGAAATTACATTTTAAGGCCAGTTATTCTGAGATATGATGCTACAAAAACAGATTCAGAAAAAAGAATAATGTTTTACAAAGTACATTCACCAAATACTAGAAGATTTCCCATTTGTCTTTCCAAGGAATATGAACTCACATACATTTATATGCTTGACTTTTTTTATAGTGTTTTGTTTGGTTGTTTGATTGGTTGTTTGTTTTTTGTGTTTTTTTAAGAATCAAGAGCTACTCGAATGTCACACTGCTAAAAGTGGCAAAGGAAAGGATCATCTGTCCATTCATGTGCTAGGGAGCTGGTGTGTAAATGATTCTCATCATTTACCAGAGGCCCTCTGCTCCAAGGCCTGGTATCTATGGACTTGATATTCAGATGTGCCTGATTCTTTTTCATTACAGCATAATACTGCAGGTTAATTTCTTAAGCATTATAGCTAGCTACCATTAAACTTTACATTTATTCATGTATATATATGTGCATGTACACACACATGCTGAGATATGCACATGGAAGTCAGAGAACAGCTCGAAAGGGCTGGGTCTCTCCTTCCATCATGTGGAGTCTGGGATTGACCTCATGTTGTCAGGTTTGGTGGAAAGTGCCTTTGCACTCTGTCCCATCTTTCCAGCCCTATCCTGTTGTTTTTAAAATGTATTATATTTTCTATGCCCAGTCTCATCATCACAGCCTTCCAAATAATGTTGTGTAATAGGCGACTGGAGACACAAGATGAGTAAAGTCTTCTTACATTGAACCATTACACATAAAACCATGTCTGAGGACAATTTTTGTATAATAACTTCTCAACAGAGAAGTTCTTTACCCCTCAAAACTTATGGTTCAAATTATAAGCCCTTTTGTTAGTAAATTAATTTTACTTTCTCTAGCTCTTTAGACTCCTCTTATAAATTTCTGGGTTAAAATAGTCCTTCATTTTGGTCTCAAATTACTTTCTGCATTAGAGATTATCTATTCTGAATCAAGTCCCATAGCAACCTAAAAGGAAAAATTCTAGTGCACAGCAGGGGTTGAGAAATGAGGAAGGAGGCAGGATGAGGCTGCTGACAACTTAGCAACCTCCACTAAGACAGAACCTTAGTGGCCATGCTTACTGCTGAACCTGCCCTGGCGAACACAGCATCAGGAAACCAGTATGGATGTAATAATTGTGTGTTGAAATACTGAGGTAGGCTAAGCGGTTCACACAGAGTTGCTTGGGGATCATAGAGTGCCTATTATCTTACAAGAAGAAATTAAAATAAAACTCTCCCCAAAAGGCATCAAAAGAGAGGAAAAAGGGATCAGGAAAACATGTCCCGACATCAGGCTATAGCCCACAAAGCTTAAGCTGTACTACCAAGTGAAGTGCCAATCACCTGCCTTACTATTAAGCAGGGGAAGCAGTTATCTATACTTGAAGTGCCTTTTAAAAACTGGATCCAGAGTGTACTAAAAAAGAAGCTGCTAAGGATCTTTCCTGGGGAAAGGTGGTGCTGCCCTGAACACTTACAGAGGAGACTCTGGCAGGTTAGCACCCCATCTGCTTGACAGTTTAGGTTTAGCAGAGGCAGCAGCAGCAGCAGTGGGCTAGTTTAACAGCCCTTTCGACTCTGTGGCTTAGTGATTTGGAACAATCCATCCCTACATAAATAATTCACAAAGAAGAAAGACTTTGTCGGACAATCTCAGCACTTTTGCCTTTAGTAGTGTACAAGACATTTTTTCTCACGAAGGGAGGAAGATAAAATTTAAATGTTTTGATTACAAAATGTCAGAATTCACCCCATAGTGATGAAGATCATCCTAAAACAGGACCATGGTAGGACATCAACATGGCAGTCTTTTCTCCATGCCTACCAGCTATTGGGTTTACTTAGACATGTTTGCTAGCTAAACAAAGCAAATTTTCATAGATGAATCTCGTGTTATCCCTACACTTTGGAAGGACATCATTTATATTTGTTGTAAACTATGTGAGTGTGACTGAGTGTGTGAGTCTGAGTGTGTGTGTGTGTGCACACGCGCGCGCGCAGACAGGACCTTGATCATACTGGGCAAGTGCTCTTTACCTTAGGTATTTATATACCTCTTTGTTTTGGGTGAGTTTTGAGGGTTTTCTTTTGCAGATAATAAGGTTTAAATTAGTTGGTAATTACTTTTTTTGAAAAGGTATCAAATATTTTGGAAATTTGCTCCTGCATGGACAATGATAAATATTCAAGAGAAAACTTGAATAGGGCCAGAGAGATGGCTCAGTCATTAAAGGCTAGACTCACAACCAAAAATATAAGAGAAAACTGAATAAAATCATATTCTTGGAGCCTAATAGTAGCAAATAGTTTAGGAAGTAAGATGTCCACATAAATGTAAGCTTTCTGAGACAAATCTCTCCCTATTTGGTTAATAGGAGAATCTTAAATAACCCTTAATTACAGAATTTGTAGAAAAATAACATGTATAATTGCAGTTAATATGATATTTGCAGTGACTTAACTGAGTACCTCTATTCAAACAAATTTCATTTTTCATTGTTGATGATACTTAAGTACTTGAAGAATTGGCATCCACTGTTGGATTATTATGTCTAGACTGTCCTCTACTCCCATATATCTTTTACATAGTAGCACCAAAATCTTATTCATAATCATCATTATGATTAGCATCTCATTTTAACTTCATCACTGCCAGAGATTTCCAAATGTTTAAGTAGTTTAGAGATAAATAAGACCAAACTCCCTTTCTCTACCTCTGTCACTCCCATACCTGCCCAACCCATTTCTCTTCACCATTCTATTCCAGTGAGAAAGAAAGTGTACATGACAACTGAAAAAGAAAGAAAGAAAGAAAGAGACAGAGAGAGAGAGAGAGAGAGAAAGAAAGAAAGAAAGCAAACCATGATCATTATTGTAAGCTAAGAGATGATATGAGAGGCACAGATGGGCAGATAGGATACAGTGGGATAAGGTTTGGGAGGAGCAGTGAAACTCTGAAAGCATGTCTAAGGAAGGCATCCACCATCATTGAGAAGGACAGCTGCTCCCTAATCCTTGAGCACACCTTTCCAAGGAGAAGTAAAAGAGGAAGCAGTGACCTGTGTCAGTCTTCACTGAGAGACAGTGGATAAGACCTATATGTATTTTAAAAGACATTTATGTAGGAGAACCCTTAACAGTAAGCAGGGTTTATGTTTCTTCTCATGTGAGATAGTAAGGAGAATCTACAGAAATAACTATACTGAATTTAAGGTGAGAATGGAATTTGTTCATCTGTGTTTCAGGATAATGTCTTCAGCTCTGGGATCTCATCAGCAGCCCTTTCTATGTGCTGTTTGTATTGATTCATTTGTTATTCTTTTTATAAGAATTCCATTTGCTTTCTTTCAAGACATTTTCTCATGATTATTATTATGAATAAGCTACCTGCTCTGATTCAGCTATAAGCTTCTTGAGAATAGGAACAGGTCTGGTCTTGTCCTAAATGTATTGGAGGACAAAGCATATTGTGGATCTGATGAACATTTCTCAAAACAATGAAGAAGCATTTAAACAAATATAGACACACTCCTTTAGGGAAATTAGTTAAACCCAGAGTCATCTAATAACTGTAATGATAAAATTCAGGAGTCAGTAGTGTATGAATAAAACTAAGAAGAACAAAGAGAAGAAAGGAGGGGCTTGGGAGGAAAAAGGAAAGAAAATAGAATATGACTACAGAAAAATTTTGTAAGTGGTTAAGCAAACAAAATTTAGAACAGTGCAGAAGATAATCATATCAGCAGTTATTAGGAAAGGATTTTCCATGATGAATTTAGCCTAACTCTTGCTGCAGGACACTTACAATTCAGAATAAATGGCTCTGATAGTTCAGTAACCATGCCTTCCATGGGTGGACCTTTGTCAGGGGTTGGGGAAGAAATTTTTGTGATTTTCAACTGTTTAGTGGTTTCTGGGCATGCTGTGATTGTAAGTAATATTATTTCTGATTTTTTGAGTGGATGCTAAGGGCTACCAATTAAAGTGAACTTCTGAAATCTCTTGAGCTCATAGGTTCATGGAGCAAAGCAAAAAAGAAGATTCATTTCTCCTTCCTTGTTGTCTCCTTTGTATATTATAACTCTACTTCTCTTTCTGCTGGGTAGCACACAGGAAGAAAAATATGAATAGAATAGTAAAACCTTCAGGGTAATGTAACCAGATTGATTTCCAGACAGCCAGAGCAGGGTTATTCTGCTGGAGAGCTGGGACTGAATGCTGCAGTTGTATTTTGATGTAGATTTCAATTCGGGCATGCTTATCTAGGAATAATGTTCATTACTTCACTGCCTGAGAAACTTTGATGAGACCTATGAGTTCAAGGTCAAAAGGACAAAGGAGATAACAGGATTTGAGAAAGAAACAAATAAGTAAAAATAAATAAATAAATAAATTCCCTGAACTTTTCTCTTACCTCATTCTGCTTCATTTCTCTTGGAAGCATGCTTCATGGTGAGTGTTTTCAGCCATATTTAGCTCTGTTTTACTTTCCTAATATTAGCACAGAGGAGAAATCAGAAAGTGCGAACTTGGCACAGTGGGGTATTGGAAGGATAAAGATACTCGACATAATGGATGTATAGGGCTACACTGGATAACTGAAAGCCTCTTGAGCAAAGAGGCAACCATTATACCATTATTCCATGTGTGTAGAATGGCAGTCATAAGGAGACAAACGTTTCTCAAATATCACTTTGATATGACAAGAAGAAGAAAAGTTAGGAACAGGAAGAGAAGTCCTTGTGGGGAGTAGAATCGTCAAGAGAGCACTGAAGGAGCAAGAGCGACATCTTACAAAACATGCAATTCTGAGCAGGATGAGTGCACTAGAGCAGAAGCAGCTAATGGGACGATTGGTAGCACTACTGGAAAACCGAACTGCTTCACCCCTTCCTTTAACTTGTTTCCCTTATGAATGAATGTGACTACATACACTTTGGGACAAGATGAAATGCCCTTCACTTAACAAACCGTAAGGCAATAAGAGCGGATAATTTGTAAAATTGTTTGAAAATGCCTCTTAAGTCCATTGCTCACAAAGAATTTTTTCTCATAAAAAAAATCGGTCTTCATTCTTTCTAGAGATAAAGTATTTTATTATTCTCCTTACGAGGAAAGCAAAGGGTTTGGCAGTGATAATGTATGTGAAAATTTGTTTCTAAAATAGAACAAAAACCTTGTCTATTTACTGACTCATGAAGTAAAACCTATTCTGTTTCAGGCCATATGTGTGCTTACATGTGTATGTATACTATTCTCTTACATACACACACCCAAGTAAGAATGTAGATTCCTCTGTGTTCCTCATTGCCAACATTATATTTCTACTGAAAAAAAAGAAAAAAGTTACTATATTTCTGTGTGGCTTAAAGATAATTTTAGTAGAATATGGTTTCCAAATGGCCTACAAAGTGTATAGGTCTTCTCTGTATTGTTCGATAAGAAAATTGATGTTATATTAATTGATATATCTTAATTCACTGATTATAAAACAACATAAATAAGTTTCCTCTTTATGCTTTTGTTTTAAAATATCTGGAAGAATACTCCAAGTCAAATACCTTTATGGTTTTATTTTTCTTCTGGAATTCTCCCTCCCTTAAGTTAAAAAGCCCACTTTTTTCTCTTGCCTTGTGCCCCCGCTGCTCAGCTCTGACAATGCATTGCTGATGGCTCCTTTGCAAGAGCTGGTGCATAAGACCAGAATCCGAGGTTATTTAAACAATATTTCTTCCTAGGACACATAAGAGGGATATTCATGGAGAGAATAAACATTTGTCACTTTAGAAAATAAAATATGCCGTACTGGAAGATTGTAAACTGCTATGCAAAGCTGTCATTTGGGGGAAACAAATAAAGATCCCACCCCCCCCCCGCCCTAGGCTTAAACACAGGAGCCACAGGAGGCCTCCTTTGCTTGTTCTAGACTATTCTTACTTTCAGAATCAAGAGCCCATTATCTTCCAGGCCTTGAAATAATCCAAGCCTTTTGAGGTAACAGATTTCTCAGAACTTTCTATTAATTCCCAAACATTCTGGTAGAATGTTAGATTTGCTTCTAAGGGAACTTAAGGAAATAGGTTTCTTTTAAAAGGATTACAGCAATCTTGACATGTTGTCAAACTAAAATGGCTTCTAGCAAGGATAGGGTCCTATCATAAGGAACAAGTTCTATGCAGTTTGACAAAGGTATCATTGCTGCGATATATTTAAACCTTGAACAGTCATAGTGTACTGCTATTATATCCTGGGCCAGTCATTCAAGAACAACTAAAGTCAGAGTGTCTCTAGTGACCAAAATTAACAAAGCTGAATTTTGATGAACTTGGTTATCAGCTCGTATCCCTTTTGTTTTTTGCGGTATATATATTTTTATTTTTTTGGTTTTGTTTGTTTGTTTTAGGATTTTAGGGTTCAATGCTAAGTGATCAAATGACGATAATTGCCTTAGTTCTGGCTGCCAGAGCAAAATACCATAATCTAGATGCTTTGTAAATAACTTAATTTTATTTTTCACAGTTCCATTAAAAGAAAAATCTAAAACTGAAGCATTGTTAGATTTCATGTCGACTAAGTTTAAGAGACTATTATTTCCCCCATTGAATTATTTCAGAGCACTCATAACGGGAAAAAAGTAGTTAATCATAAACATATGGGCATGTTTCAAGACTCTCAACTATATTCATTTATCTGTGTATCTACCCAAGGCAGTATCACACAGTGTTGATAACTGTAGCTTTGGAGTGAGTTTTGAATTTGGGAAGTATTAATTCTTCAACTCTTTTTTTTTTTCAAGATTGTTTAGATATTCCAGGACCTTCATGAAGGCTTGTGTCTTTTGTATTTGTGGGGAAAGTAAGTGAATGTGAATGGAGATATTTTTTTCCTTTTCTTCTGATCTGGATTATTCTGAGTTATGGATTTGACATAGGGAAACCTGAAAGATAGGCAAAGAAGTAATTCTAGTCAGAGTCCTCCACCTAGAAGTATAAAATAATTCACCTTCCTGTAACCAGCCTACCCTTGAAATCTGATAATATAATGGCCCTAGCTGAGGGCAGAATTTAGGACAGATAGGTAAATAAGGAGAAAAATTAGAGCAGATTTAATGCCACAACTGGAGTCCAGGGGAAGCCCTGATACACAGTGAGCCACCTTCAGATAAGAACAGACTTCTGCTTTTGGAAATCATTCTGATGACCACATGGACAGTTAACTGAAGGAAAAATTACTGTATAATTCTTCCTGGGTTGCTGGCTTTTATAGCTCAAATAAGGGATAAACTCACAAATTTCTCTCATCGATTTCTAACCTTGTTCATAAGTACTTGGAGTGAACACCTTTAGAGGAGTTTTGTTGTTTTTCTGAGTTAAAGTGTAGAGATTAGAGTGGATAGCATTGCTACACTGACTGACTTGTAAAAAAAAAAAAAAAAGCCCATAGAGCAAAGTCCGAGTTTTCAATCAGTCCATGACGACATTGGGAGACACAGGACAAGGCAGGTTAGCCACTCAGAGCTCCTCATCACATTATTTAAACCAAACCATTTGATTTGATTGGGAAGCTCTGCAGCTGTGAACTGCTCCCAGAGATTTACCCACTCATGCCTCTTTGTATGAACTAGCTGAAAATTAAGTTAGCTCATCTCCGATGCATGAGATGCAAGGAAATAAATAAAGTCAGCTTATTTGTACTCACAAGCTATTAGTGTGCCCACATTCCTATAAAATTTGTAAGACACCATGCATGGCCCATGAATAATGAACCATGGGATCTGATTATCAGGAACAGAGTCATCAGGGCATGAAAACAATTTACATTATAATTAATTGGACATTTATTTTAAAATATTCACAATGGTCAACTTGCTGTATGACCTTAGTCCAAAAGTAAGTTCCTTTTTATAAAGACGAATGGTCATCTTCATCTCAAAATAAAAGAACTATTTGTTTGGCAAAAATAAATGGCAGCTGATAAGAAACTGATAGAGAAAGCTTACTAAAACAAACACATTTCTTTTGCATTTTTTTTTCACATGATATCTACTATGGCATTCCCTCTGGTTAGAATTAGAGTTTCCACTGAAATTCAGTTTTGTTTTGTTTCTCTCGGGTGGTGGTGGGGAGATGAGTAAAGTCTTCACTTTGATGTTCCCAGAATATTAAGGGCATGGGTATAGCTCATTAAATCTCCATGAAAAAATAAGTTTCCACATTAAAGAGAGGGAAAATCTTCCTTGACATTTAGTCCAAAGGCTGTATCTGGCAGTTTCACCACACTTAGAACTTTCTGGTCCAGGCGAGTGATAGAGGAGAAGGGGAAGAGGAAGTGGGGGAGAAGGATTGTGAGAGGGGTTGACCAGCAGCAGTGCAGTGAGCGACAAGTAATGTGAATAAATTTTAAAAAGTAATAATAGTAATAAATTAAAAAAGAAAAAGCAAAGACAAGACAGCCAGAGAAGTTTCATTCTACTGGAGAGAAGGGATTGAAGGGGCTAGTTCTGTTTAGATGCAGACCTGAGCATGGGCCTAATGATCAGGGAACAGTATCACTGAGTATAGGGGGTTGATGAAGGGATAAAGGAGAAAATAAGATTTGGGGAAGAGACAAGTAAGTAAAAAATCCTTCTCCTGATCTTTTTCTCATAATGCTCATCTTAATTTTTTTTCTTGAAGCCATATTTTATGGTGTGTGTGTGTGTGTGTGTGTGTGTGTGTGTGTTTTGCCAGTCTTTTCTCTTTTACTTCCTTTACAATAGAGTAGTATTGAAGAAGGCAGAGGGGAAAAAACAGGAATTTGACACAATGGCATAGATCTGAAGGGCAAGGATACTTGGAAGGTGAAAAGGGGTAGATTTACTTGTCTACAAGTAATGATAAAGGATATGCATAAATATATCAGGACCACAGTTCTTAATACACACACACACACACACACACACACACTCACTCTGCAAACATACATACCTTGTATGCAAAATACTTTCTCCCTTTGAATGAGAAAAGAAAATTATTTCCAGAGGCAAGTTTAAAACTCTAAAGGGAAATGTAAGTCAATTAAAGAAGAAATCATGATTATTAAACACACAAACACAAAAACATGATTAAGAAAGGGAAGTGCTACAGATTTTGAATTCTGAAGAAATTGGATAAGAATTAAGAAATCATTTGTTTTGCATTTATCTTTTAAAATAAGTCAATGGGTTGCTTAAGCAATCAGGCACTTATTTTCCTCACTTGAAAAGAGCGACCATAGGAAGTTTGGTTGGCATTAATGTAATGTCTCCATGTTAGAAAAGTTTCCAATTTCAGGAATCTTTCTAATTTTCTCTAATGGCTATAGATAACTATAGTGGCTCAATTTCAGTTTCTCTCTAGATATCTAGTAGGGAATGGCCATAGCTCTTGCTCTGAACCTTACCTTATCTTTCTTGACAATAGAATATTGTTCCTTTTATATGAATCTGGATTTATTCACAGGAAGAAGAGACAATTTTATAGTAGGTGACTATTAGAAGGTGGTTTCTAAAGATGAAGCTAAAGAGATATAAACCAACTTTTAGCACATG
This sequence comes from Tokudaia tokunoshimensis, assembly GCA_036184795.1. NCBI lineage: Eukaryota > Metazoa > Chordata > Mammalia > Rodentia > Muridae > Tokudaia > Tokudaia tokunoshimensis. The sequence continues at coordinate 57,989,366 of BTHU01000014.1, forward strand.
CAATGATCTAAGCAATGTTGTAAGGATGGTAGTGACAGGCCAGCTCATAGGTTTTCAAGAGAAAAACATATAGAGACATGGGTCAGTTTCATCTAGTATGTTAGATGAATACCTGAAATTAGCATTTGGGGACATTATAAGAATATACAGCATTTCTGTTTAGGAATAATTTTCTCAAAATAGGTATGTAGGTAGCTATCATATGTGGATCTGAATTTGATCTCATACCATAACATAGAACAGCCCTGCTTTTAGTGTTTAGTGTATTTCTGTCGAGGAATATCGACAATCAGGGGTTTCTACCCTGTCTTCAATTATTCAATTCCGGAGTAAAAGGTACATGTGACCTTTATTTATAATAAGCCTTAATCAGCACTAAAGCGGGGCAGATATCTACCCTATGTGCTATTATAATTTACTTTCCTATAAATAACTCCAAGTTATTATTTACTATGTTCCATCTAGACCACTCTTAACTCCAATTTGCCAGCCTCATAGTCATGATTTGAAGATTTTTATGCCATGCCATCTTCTCCTCTCTCCACCTTCCTCATGCTCTCCTCAGTCTATGTTCTATGACTCAAGTCTGTATTGTCTTCAGCAATAAAGTCTTAACTTCAAGTTCCAGAGAATAGCCAGGAGTGCTACCAATAGCCTATAAAGTTTGGGTGTCTCTGCAAGATCTTATTGGTCAGGAATTTCAGAAAAATAATCCATTCCTGGGATTGAGTTTAGTTGCTATTTGGTATCTAGTTGATTTTTCCTTTTACATCTATTTATTTACTTTGTGTGTGTGTGTGTGTGTGTGTGTGTGTGTACATTCATGGAGTCGGTTATCTCCTACAATGTGGATTCATGGGATGGAATTCAGGTATTTAGCTAGGTGGCAAGCAGTTTTCCTCACTATAGTATCTCACTGATTCCTTATGTATTTTTTGAAACAACTGTGTCCTGATTGGCTTGTCTATTTTTCAGTGTTCTTTCTCCAACTGTTCCCATGATTATACTCATGTAGGAATATTTTTCTCCTCCTGTTTTACACTTTATAAATATTGTACTTCCTATTTCTTCTACTTTTATCTCTACTCCTTTGCCTATAAAAATATTTACCTACTTCCATTCTAGTTTGAGTCGTTTCCTCTTCATAATGTAATGAATCTTCATGCTTTTCATGGATATATGAAATGAATGTGAATGATAAATTAAGTAAATGTCATTGCTTGAGTGTCATTGCATGATGTTTGGAATTACTTATCTCTATGTTCTCCAAGGACTACACACACACACACACACACACACACACACAACACACACACACACACGTATATTCATTAAACCAAATTTGATGTGTACCTAATATGTGACAAGAGCTAGTCTAGATGCTAGCATACAAGGGTCAGAATATCTGGTTTCACGAACTGACAAAACTCATCTTAATGTTCAGAACTCCCCAAGTGATTCTCATCTTTTTCTTATCTTCTCAATTTCAATCCCCATGAATCTCTTGCCTTCCTCCCAGACTCTCAAGATATGACATTTACTTAATTTATCGTTCACATTCATTTCATATATCTATGAAAAGCATGAAGATTCATTATATTATGTAAAGGACAGGACTCAAACTAGAATGGAAGAAGGTAAGTATATTTTATAGGGAAAGGAGCAGATAAAGTAGAAAAAGTAAAAAATACAATATCTATAAAGTATAAAACAGGAGGAGAAAAATATTCCTATGTGAGTATAATCATGGGACTAGTTGGGGAAAGAACACTGAAAAATGGATAAGTTCTGAATACTAAAGAACTTCCACTTCCATACATAAGAATATAGTTTGGATTTTTGGGCAATAGAAAGGGATAGAAACTTCAACTTGTCTCTGTTATGGTTACAAAAATCTTAACATGGATTTCATCCTTAAATAGGTAGAATTAGTTAACAACTAAACATTTTTTTGTTGCAAATATGTTTCAGAAATATGATCTCATCAAGGTGTGAGATGTAAAAGAGTCTAGGTGATTGCCTTTGATATGTTGGTGATAAATTCATGAAAGAAGGCAAAAGCATCTTATTGAACAGATGCCTCATAGGCCTTCTAATGATCTGAAATACATCAAGATAATTCCCTTTCCCAGCACTTCTGTTTATAGTTTGAAGAACATCAATTACATTTCTCAGTTGTTATTCATTTACCCCCACAAACTCTCAACAATTATTTAAAGGCCAGAATCTTGTATTTGCTAAAAACATACTTTAATATTCATTTGGTAAAGGCTAATCTTTCATCACCTCACAATGTGACTTAACCTTCAGATAAAGAAGAGATAGTCAAGGTAAAATGAGGCCATTAAGGGAGGCCTAAGAAGCTGTCACTTTTGTCTTCCTAAGGGAGGGAGGAAGAAACAGAGGCTAAAAGGACCACAGTGGAAAGGGTGCTATCTGCAAGTTAAGGGGAGCTACTCCAGAATACATTGATTCTGCTGACTCTTTCATCTTACATATGCAGACACCAGACTATGAGAGAAGCTATCCAGTCTGTGGCATTTTGTTAAGGTAGTGCTATCAAATTAACTATGTGCTTTGCTACTTCAAACCAGGAGCACTAAAAATCCTTCCTACTAAAATGCCCTTTGTCTTTACTCCTTTCATCCTCCTGTTTGCTTCTTCCTTCTCTTTCTTAAGATACCTTATGGCTTCTGTCTCTTTCCTGCCAAATTGTCAAATGAAGAATAAGTAGAAGTAGAATTACAAAGAAGCTTATATATTTGCTTTAACAGTAAGGAAATAAAATTTGAAGTGTGTGCTTTCAAGAGTCTCAAAAAATTTAAATACTATTAGTATTTAAGATTGCATTATTAGTTGAGTATTTTATAATCAGAGTATGAGATAAAAACTGATAAAGCTTAATTAAATTAGCATTTGATTAAGGACTCTGCAATCAATGGTAGTAGATTTGTTGTTTCAATGCTGTGCATTAGCATAGATAATTTTGAAAACATGTAATACAGTCTTTCTCTGTTACAATGATCAAAAACATTTTAAAAATACTGATACCATAAGGGTTACAGAGGTGGTTCCATGGATAATGAGCTTTCTGAGCATGTTCTAGAAGCATCTATAGCCTCTACATACACAAGAAGAGGAGCAGGTACAGGTATATCCCAGAGCTTTACTGGCCAGACAGTCTACTTGAATCATCAAGTTCCAGGTTCACTGAGAGACTCTGTAGGAAAAAAAATGTAGGTTGAGAGCAATAGAAGAAAAATCTCATTACTGACTCCGGCATTCATAAACATATACAATGGAATATGGACCTGTACACACATGTGAATACATATTAGATACACCATATAAAACAAGATGAACAATGTAGAAATTACAATTTTGTTTTTCTTTCAGAAAATTCTAGAAAACCTCAAAATCATCAATGAGTAACTGACAAAGAGTTCCAAATAAAAATATTGAGATCTATAGGACCCTACCTGAGTTTTGGATAGTGCGTAGTTGAAAATCAATGTAACTGAATCAATCATGTACTATCAAAAAATTTACACATGAAAAATTCATCTGGGCTGTAGAATCTTGATTCTGGGTATCACTGGGTGCCCATGAAAGAAGCTGGTCTACCAGAAAAGAGTAATTTGTCTATCCTCTGTTCTCCATTCATTTGCACATTTTTTTTCCTGATGACCAGTTTTAATTAAATTATTTTATTTATTTACATTCCAAAAGTTGCCTCCTTCCAGGTCTATACTTCCCAAGTTCTTCACACACACCCCAGTCTCTGAGAGGGTGATCCCCCACCTGCCCATCCACCCCAACCTCACCCCTATCAGCATTCCTCTTCCCCAGGGCATCAAGTTTCCACAGGAAACACATCTTCTCCCACTGAGGCCATACCAGTCAGTCCTCTGCTACACATGTGCTGGGGGGCTATGATCCATCCCATGTATGTTCCTTGGTTTTTGGCTTAATTTATAGTATCTCTGAGGGATCCAGATTAGTTGACATTATTGTTCTTCCTATGGGAAGAACATCCCCTTTAGTTCCTTCAGTCCTCCCTCTAACTCTTCCATACTAGTCCCAGACCTCACTCCAATAATTGGCTGAAGTATCTGCATTTGTCTCAGTCAGTTGCTGGTAGAGCCTCTCAAAGGATAGGCATATCAGGCTCCTGTCTGCATGCACAATACGGCCTCAGTAATAGTGTCAGGATTTACTGTGCATACAGTAAATGGAATAGATCCCAAGTTAGGCAAGTCACTGGATGGCCATTCTTTCAGTCTGCTCCATTTTTATCCCTGTGTTTCCTTTAGACAGGAACAATTCTGGGTTAAAATTTTTGAAGATGCCTCAACTGAGGGCCATATCTATCTATCTACTTGAGATGGTCTCTTCAGATTCCATCTCCCCACTGTTGGGTATTTTGGCTAATGTCATCCCCATTGAGTCCTGGAAGCCCATCACATCCCAGGTGTCTGGAAGTTTCTAGACATCCCCCTGCCTCCTAGCTCCCACTACTGCATATTCCATACTTGGGCCTTCCTTCTTGTTAAGCTTCCTATGGTCTAAGAGTTGTGTCATGGGTTATCTCACTCAGAATAATATTTTCTAGTTCTATCCATTTGCCTTCAAAATTCATAATGTCCTCATTTTTTAATAACTGAATAGTATTCCCTTGTGTAAATGAACCACATTTTGCACTCTTAAGATTGAAGCATATGGGAAACTACCTGAAAAGAAATTTAGTGCAGTAGATGAAGCTGTTCTTTAAAATGCTGTCTCTATAAGTCTTTGGATAACTCAATGAATGTACTCCATCAAGGAAAGGCAGGTATTACTTGTGGTTTTTTTAAAGTGGTAACCTAATAGGCAAGAGTGTAAGGACTGGAAAGCTGTCTAGAGAAGCAGGGGCTGACACATGGAGGGTCCCATGGCTCCCGCTGCATATGCAGCAGAGGATGGCCTTGTTGGACATCAAAGGGAAGAGAGGCCATTGGTCCTGAGAAGGCTCGATGCCCCAGTGTAGGGGAATGCCTGGGAAGTGGGAGTATGTGGGTTGGTGAGCAGGAGGAGCAGGGATGGGATGGGGGTTTTCAGAGGGGAAACCAGCAAAGGGGATAACATTTGAAATGTAAATAAAGAAAATATCTAAGAAAAAGAAAAAGAAAAAAAAGAAAATTATTCAGGACAGATATATCCTTATAAAATTGTTTTGTTAATTTTAAAATATATCCTTATATAAAATTATTTTGTTAATTTACCACTGCCCTAATAAATTATTTGAATATATATATTTTATATATATAATATATATTATTAAATAAATTATTTGAATATATATAAGATATATATATATATATCTGATATATATATATGAGATGCAGGGGCTGATGGTGATAACCTGACCCTCAAGATAATACAAGTCTACCAGCCATTTCCTGGTTAAGACCTGTGCTTTCTGCACATAGCTGGCCTATACTGATTCATGAGCTACAGAATAGTACCATCAGCCTGCCATTTTTACAGATTCTGCATGTAACTGTCTTACCTCAGGAGAGGGAAGATACCTCTGAAACTAAAGACTTCCCCTCTTTATTCCATAAATGTTTCTTCTCTCACTGAAAAGCTAAAACTAAACAAACAGATAAATAAGTATTTTTGTATTGCAGGTACATATACCAAAGGTGAGAGAGTGAGTTAGTTTATTCTGAATTTCCTTTTATTAAAGTGTTCTGATACATCATCAGAATGGGGCTGGGATGGGGGCCTGCATTAGGACACTGGTCCTTGTTTATTGCTCACCTTCCCGTGATCAGACTCTTATCTTGGGGCTTAGTACAAGTCAACTGATCTCTAGAACTCCTTGAGAGAGGGCATAATCTGAACTTCTTTCCAGGTGTCTCCCGGACTTCAAGAATTTTTTTTTTTTTGTAAATTTCAAACTTGAGACAGGGATGTTGCAGGTCCCCCCAAAAATGACCAAGTCACACTATTAATAAATGCTAGTGCTTTCTTAAAATCAGAATATGTACAAAGATGAAAAACCATTAAGTTGTGATGACTGAAAACCAAAATGTGTCCAGGACTTTGGGGGGGGGGCGTTAATTCAGGACACTTAAAATACACCTAACCAACACCTGCCTACAGACTTCCAGAGACTATGTGGAACACATCTCTGCAATAAGATTCAAAGTTTGACTTGGAGAAGACCTCTGGATGACTTCTTAAGTATTTCAGTTTTGGTTTCTCTTGACACAGGATTTCACTCTATAACTAAGGTTGACTTCAAATTTAGAGCAATCCTCTTGCCTCCAGAATACCAGGATGACAATTGCAAACCACAATACAAAGATAAAAGATTTCTTTGTGGTACTTAGCATGGTGGTATATTCTGTTATTTTAGGACTTGGGAGGTAAAGGCAGGAGACTTACTGGTTTGAAGCCAGTCCAGGCTAAAAGCGACATCTTTTTCAAAGTCAAACAAAATCAGAAGGCTTTATTTTTTTCTGATTTCTTACAAAGCTATCTAGAGTAAGCTCTGTCACATATAGTACTTAAGATAATGAGAGGACTGCATTCTCATCTGCCAGCTCTGCCGATACCTTGCCTCTGACCTTCACAATAACTTTCCTCTGTTGGAATTTTTATGATTCTCATTAGTTCAGCGATGGTGATGGTACACAGCAAGTATCAAAAGTAAAAGTTAGTCTCCAGAAACTTGTTTATCCGTTATTATTGGTTGGATTTTAATTGATTTTGGTTTTGTTACTCATATTTTGAGACAAGGTCTTCAGTTGTTTGCCAGGTTTGCCTGAAAGTTACTATATACCCCAGCATACCCCTAACTCTTGCTTTCCTCTGCCTCCCAGGTGCTGGGATTCTAAGTCTGTGTCACAACAACTGGCTCAGAGTCTCTCCCTTAACGTAGAGTAAATTGATGTTTCTGATACTAGTCTTATCTGAATCCAGGTATAATTTGGTAAGATTCATTGGCTGGCAGCTTATTCTTAGGATAGTGCCCTCTACTTATTCCTCATTCATAGTTAAATTAAGATAAGAATCTGAAAATAAAGACATCCTAGATGACTATATAGCATGATGTATATGGTGACTTCTAAAATTTATATGCTACAAATCATTTCTGGGTGTTGTTAAAATGCAAATTCTGATTCGGTAATGCAAAGCAAGGTCTAAAGCATCTGCAGTTCTAACAAGATACCCAGTGAGGCTGAAGGTTTATTGCATTTTAAACAGCAAGGACATAAAGGAGCAAGAAGGACATAAATGTAAGAAGAGGTGACAGGAAGACTCAGCTGCACAGCAACCAATTAATTAAGTTTTGCATTTTCTAGGTTGTGTGAATGTTCTCTTGGGTGAAGTATGCACTATGATAGCAACCTTGTTAATCTCATTGGACTGTGTTTTAATGATCAAATTAGAAAGTGCACTATGAAGTATAACAAACCAAAAATGAAGCAAAATAATGAATAATATATGGATCCTACCAAAATGAATCTCAGACCTTTTAGTTCGATATTCCAGTGCCAGCACTGACTTCAGATCTCTGTATAAATGACGCTGTTGGGAAGGTATTCTCTGTGTACATATGATTCAGAGATCATAGTAAATTCAATGGATTTACTCACTCAGAAAATAAGATAAGACCCATAATTTCCTTTGCCCAGGAAGTCATTTTCACAAGCCTTCTATGAAATTTTACCCTAAGAGCACAATATTGCTTTTTCCCCATAAGGATATCTTATCTCAATTTCATAACCGCCATCACTTCTTATGACTGGAGAGCGATTTTACAGCACTGCCCTCTCACACTATTGAAGTTTATTGCCAATGCTAGCCTTTTTTGAACCCTCCCCAAATCCTACTAACTGATATTCTAACAAGAGAAACTCATCAAGAAGGGCTGGTCCTGCCCGAAATCTTCAAGCCTTGGCTTTCTAATGGCCTTTTCATCTGGTGACGGGTTTGCTAGAACCTGGCAGTTCAGATAGTCGCAGTGAAATGCTGCTTGTGCTAGAAACTCTTGAGGGAAAAAATCATGTTTTGTTGATAGATCCACTCCTCTTCCTTTGAAATTCAATGATTTTTTTTTATCCAGATATTTAACAAACATGTAATGAGCTTTGTGGATCTTGCTAGGGAGAAAAAGTTAGATTAACCCAATATTATTCTTACAAGACAGTTTTATACATGCTGCATTCAATTTTGAGCTTCTATATTTGGGTGTGTTAAACATACCTTTGTTCTTTTGAAGTTTATTGAAGATAATGTATGTATTATACTATTTACAGTGTTTAGTCATCACAGACTTCTAAAACACAGTGGTTTTGGCTTCCCATGAATCTCTTTATCCCATCCCTCATAGATCTATAATAGGCAGGGATTCTGATATATGGTTTACCATTTATGCCACATATACATGGCTAACGACATTGTAAGGAGTAAGAGTACATCACTTCAACTCATTTAATCAGGTGAAATCCTTATATTATTCTCCAACTTTCTGAATTTGAATCCTTAGCTATGCTATCATGGGTATAGGAGTTACCTAAAATTTCTGAGGTTGTATATATAACAGGGGACATTTCCAGCTTTCAAAATTGTAATGGTAAGTGATAATTTATTTAAAAAAATAAATTCCAAGTTTCCTTCTATGTTATATACACATATCATCTCAATAAGACATTAGCCATTAAATATAGAACTTATCATAATCCAGTATAATCTCATTTTAGCTGACTTTATCTCCAAAGATTCTATTTCCCTTAAAAAGTGTAACATTCTGAGAGGTCCCAGATGGACATGAATTTTTGAGAGACAAAATTCAACTCAAAGTAATGTCCACGTAGAAACAAAATCTATGGGAGATTGAAAATCATAAGAAACTAACAAAAATGAGCTAAGCAAAGCACATATTCTGTGATATGATAAGCGACTATGGTGTGGGTAGGCTGAGAGTACTTCCTGTCTTAAGGGGGACACTAGTAGCAGACCTAATTATTGCCATGGAGGAATGCATATGGTCTTGCAGATATTCCCACTTTTCATGAGCCAGAAATCTAAGTGACATATATATTAAAACAATTGTTCTAAAATATTTTTTATAAAATGAGAATTAGAAGGCATTGCCTTTAACTCAACAAGAATCCATTTGCAATGTCAAAATTATGAAAGCACAGTTGTTAAGGAAACATTTCTGGCTAGGAACAGAATGAGAAGTCTCAAGTTTGATTTTCATTTAACTGCTCTAGTGTGATTAGGCATGAAAAATTTTCTAAGGCACTCTGGCAATGCTAACGAGCAGTCAAAGTATGGATTGCAAACACTTAGTGTCATTGATTATGTTACTGGATTCTCATTTCAGGTTCCTAGCACAGAACCTCTTTGCCAAATATACAATGAATATTTATTGGTTAAATTAACAAACTAAATAATCTTATAGAGAAGACACATTGTTACACAATGAAGAACAAATACAGTGTCCTGAAAGGACTTTAGTAGCATCTCCAACTGGAAGTTATAATGGATTATATGATATTTCTTCTGGTATTTGAAAGATTTCACAGGAACAACTACTCTGTTCATTCTCTAAATTCTTTGAGAATAGTGTCATATATTATTAGTTTCATTTTTCAGATGAAGAAATTGAATCTCCTACCGCGACCTTCTCTTTGACTATATTATTATTATTGTTTAGTACCAGTAAGAATATGATGGGTGGTAGAGAAAGTGAAATGAAGGGCAAAGTTTCTAGCAAAGGAATATGAGTCATAAAGGCTGTAAGAGTATATCTAAGGCTGTATGAATAGAAAGTTTGAACCAAGGAGCTGGGGGATCAGACTATGACAGGGAGCAAGGATCGTACATGTGAAGATTGCACACCAAGACTCACTTAATGAAAGAACTCATACATTGCCTAGAGCTATTGTTACTGTAACATTGAACACAGAAAATCAGACCAATGAACAAGTGCTCTACCCTTGGACTGCTATGCACCAGCTGAACATCTCTCTAGCTTTAATGTCCTTAACACCAACGTGCCTTTCTTATTAAGTATACATGGTACCTCTATAAAAGTTGAATGATATAAGGCATGTACTCTCTCTGGCATGTAGAAAAGACTGCCCATCATTGTCCCAGCAAGACATGTCTGGAGATGTTTATTTCAATCGTTCCTTAGGGAAAGGTCATCACCAAAGGGAAACATGTTTGCCTTTTCTGTGGTGTGTTTAATTCCTCTTAGTTCACATTAGCCATCACAGCTAAAAGGTAAGTTGTGTGAGATCAATGACTGTGTTTTTTGTCAACTCTGAAGAGGGGTGCAGTGAATACTGTTGAATGCAACATCAAGCTTTATGATGTCATCCCTCTACTCACAAAACATGTTTTTACCTGTTTCACTCAGAGTAGAAGTCTAAGTCATTATGATGGAATAAAGGAACGTAGAGGACTTTATAGAGTGAGTTTTAATAGCATGGACAAGAGCAAACGAGCTGTTTTCACCCCAAAGTTCTATCAAGATACTATTAGGGAGCAGTGGACAGGTAATTGGTCAACTCTAAAATAGGATAGCCTGGACTATGACTGAAGGCACACACTACATATTGTTCACAGGGTTGGTAGAATGAGATTACTCATTATATAATAAGCATGCTGCCAGATTGAAACTGAAATTTGTAAACTCAACAGGTATTTAAAAACAATTTTCAAACTGTCTCTTGATCTCCTACAATCAGAAAAATCAATCTCACTCAACTGTAGTTGTCTTTCTGACTGAATACCAGCTCATCTAAAAGAAAAATCTGAATTTATAGTGACTGATAATTAATGGTGCTTGAAATTTAGAAAGTAGTTGAGAAGTGTTAGTTTGAGGAAGAGGCATGAAACCCTTGTATATAGGTCTGATCCATATGTTTGTATATCAAATAAAATTGTTAAAAGATTAACTTTTAAGGAGAGATGTTTGGTGGGGTGCCTAATGGGTACTGTGTCAAAGAGGGCTTAGCTGTATAAATTTGCTTTGTTTTTTGAGACTTCTGCATATTTGCCTAAGGAATGAGAGTCATATCTAGTTAGGCAGGAGCTATCTGTACCTTATTTGAACCTCCTTGCTAGCAGGAGTGAGCAGAGGCTATGTTCTTATTTCTCTCCTGGTGCAAACGAGATCAAAGAGGCTCTGTCAAAGTAGTCTTCTTTCCAGTCTTACAAACAAAACAGCGGCGAGTTCAGATGTAAGCTAATAACCTTTTACACTCTGACACTGCAAGTCAAGGACAATATTATATTATGAGAGGGGTCTGCACTGTTTGTTGGTTTGTATGGTCACAAATTGTGCCCTGTGAATAAGGACATTTTAAGAGCATACTAGGGCTTGAGAGGAAAGGGTGTTAGGGCAGCTCGAACTAACTGGTATGATCTTGTCACCCTAATTTTATATATATAAAACTCCAGATAAAGCCTAACTTCTTATACAAGAGATATTCCCTTATAAGATATCTTAGTAATTCATAGATGGAAGAAACGAAATTTAGATTTCAGTAAGGAATCTTAAAAAATCCCAAGGCTGGATGGAGATGCAGCTCAAGGGCGGAGGGCTTGCCTAGTACAGGCAGGGTTCAGGACCTGATTCCTAGTACCGCAAAGTGGAATGTTCATGTCATTCAAGGAGGAAGAAACTGAAGGGCAGAAGGACAGAAAGATGGAGGGAGAGAAGGTAGGGAGGAAGGATCAAACAAACCAACAAGTAAAACTGACAGCTCTTTTTTTTTTTCTTCAGACAGTAGTTATTGTTCTTTAGCTAAACATGATTCTTCTAGTAAGCCAGGAAAGTTCGAATAATTTGGAGTGCAGACTGAGCATTCATAATTAAGAAAGCTGACATTTCAAAATTTCACATTAGCTACAAATGATTGTCAAAGTCTACAGGCATCCAAAATATAAAATGCTTCTAGTCCCTTGACTTTCAGATAGCAGGTACTCACCCAGTATTGGACTTGAAAACAGTGTCACTTTGGCTATCTTGTGTATTGACATTTGTTCAGGAGAACTTAGAGTTGTTACTGGTTACGCTACTAACTAAAGCCATTTGCAATAGTTCACGAAGAATAAAATCGACACAAAGGTTAACAAGCTCAGATGAATGAATAATGAATTGAGTCCAGAGTAGAGAGAAAAAAAAGAGACCAAAAGCAGAAACAAGAAAGAGATAAATGCAAACATGAAAGAATGGAGGGATACAATGAGGGGAGGAACAAGAGAGAGTGGGAAGAGTTTCCCAGAGAGAGAGAAAAAGAGGAAGACAAGTGGAGAGACTAAGAAGGAAATAGAAAGAGCAAGAGAAACATGCATGAGGAGAGAAAGCCAGGATCTGACAGATGCCATAGAATTCTCAATTGAAAGCACCTGTCCTTAATGGTCTTAAATGGAGTCAAATGTGTGCATCTGGATTACTCTGGAAGATTGTTTTAACCTAATTCGATTATATGCTGGTTGATACTTTCTTAGTTAATCAATAGAGAAAGTAACTGTTTTATAACCAGGCAAAGGAACATAGGCCAATTAGGAAGGCTAGCTTTGTGCTTCTGAAAATGAGATATAAAACAAACCACATGTATTTCTCCTAATAGTCAGCCAAGGGTATTCTTCTTAATGGTGAACCATAGAGGATAGGCATAGGACTGAGTGACAACTGCAATTGTATGGAGTGTCAGGACCTTATAGGGAGTAAGTAGTATCTCCACAGTATGAACTCTGAGTTATTGTGTGCTATATAGTTTTAGGATAAGATTTGACAATATGCAGTGAATGAGGTGTGTGTGTGTGGGGGGTGATAGATATAGAAACAGAGACACACAGACAGAATGTCTGTGTAAGGAGTATTGATTCATTCATTTAAAACTAAATATTTTGACAAACAGATTTGTAACTAGTAAAAAATTCATGTCCTATCCTGAGCACCCAAGTCACTGCTAATGAATCAGTCTATCACTGATTCCAAGGACAACACAAGATGGAATCACAGTGCCTCTAAAATTCCTGTGGTTTGGTCATAGATCCTTAGATAGGAAAAGACACTGTATCTTTCAAATATGATTGGCCATTTTCTTCTAGCTGACATTCACAAGCCACAAGCAAACATTGTGCATAATTCACACGCCTAAGTTAGAAGCTGAACAGGTAATGAATGATGGAGTAGGAGCCTTTATCCCAAAGCAAACCACAGAAATATTTGCTCTCCACTGTCCTGCAAAAAGAGGGAAGAGCATAATCTCACGATGAAATTGTTCTGTATTATCACTATCAGTACTTTTGCAACTCTGAATGCATGGTCCATCATTCAGCATTGAAACCTTATTTATATACAATGACATTCCTTGTATATTAGGAAAGACAGACAGTGAAAAATGACCACTTTCATACAAAACTTTGCATGGAGGAATCAACTTGAGATGCTGATTTGCTATCTGGAATGGAAGAAGCTTTGGTTTAATATTAATATTTAATAAATTATATGTATCATATATGTATATATACATATGCAATATAGTATAGACTTTGATAATTTGAAAATGGGTATGATGCCTTTTTGTCTTATTTGATAAAACATTACTCCAGTTCCCTCAACTCCACATTTTTGCCAACATATTTTTAAATGATGTCTTCTTTGTAACACCCACCCAAGCCTACTGAAAGAAGTCTATACTTAATTCCTGGGTTTTTTTCTGATATGCTGTATATTTTTCAGTATTTTACTATTTATTCTTTCTCTTTTATAACTTATAATCACAAACTATAAGATTTTTTTAATGTATTGTACTGGGATAGTAACTAGCAGGTATTGAAAAAAAACATTTGAATCAATTAATTAATGAACAAATAAAATTTTACCTCAAAAGAATCAGAGTTATCAATTGAAATCAATTATCCAGTTATGCTATGTTTTCAGTGTTAGGGCAGAGGTTTGATACTCCAAAGCTTGGACTTTTCATGTATTTCATTCCACATATGGTTGTACAAAGAAAAAAATTTATGTTTGTGAGTATGCATTTATAATGATCATTTTGAATACCTTAATAGATAAATGCTTACAGGACACGTGCTAACTCATTTGTGAGAGCATGTAGTCTTCGTGTGGGAGAGGTCCTATGACAATTTTCTGGCTGCCTTACCCACCCGGGTTTCCTAGTATTACTGCTGGAGAGCAGAGCGCCATCCCTAGCCCTTTCAGCACTGTTCCTATCACAGGAACTTCACACTCAGTTACCTGTTAAGGATGCGGAGAGGAGTGGTTGGGAAATATATTATGCAAATTCTAAATGCATCTGCTAATTATAGCTCTGTAGATGATGTCAGACTTCTTAACCAAAAAAGATAGTCTGATTTCATGCTTTGGTGCATACAGATTGAGCAATTTATATATCAGACATTGTGATAATGGTGGGAATACAGTCATGGATATCAAAAACACAGTTAAAGATTTAACTATACATTTGGCTATAATTCCACAAAACTTTCGTAAACTTGGGTTTTTGTCTTATTTTGGATTAACTATATATGTATGAATGCCATTTTAATTCTTCTACTGAAGGTTTAGCCATACTTCCTTGTATTGCTTTAACTGGTGTCCTAGCATCTCGAAATTTTAATGTATCTGCTTCTTCTCTTACTGCAGGCTACTTAGAACTAACATAGTCCCACTTTGTATGAAATATAAAAGCCACATAATAATAAATTCTACTTACCTTTCTTCAAATTTCATGCTTTTGGTCTTAGAAATTCTCCACGTGCAAATGCAATAAACTTCATGATTCATTTTCTTTTAAACATATGAAACAAGGCAACAATTTTTTTTCCTATTCAGATATTGTCAATTTCTATACCTTTTTGTTTCTATCTGGAGATTTGTGTGTCTGTATCACATCATTTCTCCTTAGCCTGAGCAATTGTCTTTATTATATTTTATTAGTGCAGATCGATTGACGATTGACTATGTATTATTGCATCTTTGTCTGAAGACAGATTTTCAGCTTCATTTCTCAAAACAACTGTATTGATCGAGTATAGACATCTGACTTGATGTCCTATGTATTCAACCTGAGAACACTGAGAAGTCATTGCATTATCCAAACTGTACTGTATCTTACAGTATGTCATCCTCATAACATTGCTCCCTCATAAGTATTTTTTTCATTCACTTTTAATGATATTGTTTTCCCATTGAGTTCTCTGATTCTTCTTGAATTTGTCTTGCTTTAGGTTGAAAAAAAAATTGCTGGTCTTCAACAAATGTTTCCAAGCAAATGTGAAACATTTAAACCATTCTTTCTTTTTTTTTCTTTTATTTGATATTTTCTTTGTTTACATTTCAAATGTTATCCCCTTTCCAGGTCTCCCCTCCGGAAACGCCCCCCCCTGTCCCATCCCCTGCTCCCCCATCCACCCACTCCTGCCTTCCTGCCTTGGCATTCCCCTACCCTGGAGGCATAGAACCCCCTCAGGCCCAAGAACTACTCTCCCTACTGATGTCCAACAAGGCCATCATCTGCCACATATGTGGCTGGAGCCATGGTTCCCTCCAGGTGTACCCTTTGGTTGGTGGTCCATTCCCCAGGAGCTTTGGGGTCTAGCCAGTTGACACTGTTGCTCCCCCCATGGGGCTACAAACCCCTTCAGCTCCTTCAGGCCCTTCTCCACCTCTTCCATCGGGGACCCTACACTCAGTCTAATGGTTGGCTGTGAGCATCCACCTCTGTATTTGTCAGGATCTGGCAGAGCCTTTCAGGAGACAGTCAGATCAGGCTACCTTCACCAAGCATTTTCCAGCATCCACAATAGCTTCCAGGTATGGCGACTGTATATGGGATGGATCCACAGTTGGGACAGTCTCTGGATGCCCTTTCTTTCAGTCTCTGATCCACACTTTGTCTCCATATTTCCTCCTGTGAGTATTTTGTTCCTCCTTCTAAGAAGCACTGAAGCATCCACACTTTGGTCTTCCTTCTTGAGCTTCATATGGTCTGTGAATTGTACCCTGGGTATTCTGAACTTTTGGGTTAATATGACTTATCAGTGAGTACATACCATGTGTGTTCTTTTGTGACTAGGTTACCTCACTCAGGATGATATTTTCAGGTTCCATTCATTTGCCTAAGAATTTTATGAATTCATTGTTTTTAATAGCTGAGTAGTAATCCATTCTGTAAGTGTACCACATTTTCTGTATCCATTCCTATATTGAGGAACATCTAGGTTGTTTCCAACTTCTGGCTATTATAAATAAGGCTGCTATGAACATAGTGGAGCATGTGTCCTTATTACATGTTGGAGAATCTTCTGGGTATATGCCCAGGAGTGGTATAGCAGGGTCCTCCAGTAGTACTATGTCCAATTTTCTGAGGAATTACCAAATTGATTTTCAGAGTGGTTGTACCAGTTTGCAATCCCACCAGCAGTGGAGGAGTGTTCCTCTTTCTCTACATCCTCACCAGCATCTGCTGTTACCTGAGTTTTTCATCTTAGACATTCTGACTTGTGTGAGGTGGAATCTCAGGGTTGTTTTGATTTGCATTTCCCTGATGACTAAGGAGGTTGAACATTTCTTTAGGTACTTCTTGGCCATTCGACTTTCCTATGAGAATTCTCTGTTTAGCTGTGTTCCCCATTTTTTAATAGGGTTATTTGGTTCTCTGGAGTCTAACTTCTTGATTTCTTTGTATATATTGGATATTAACCCTCTATCAGATGTAGGATTGGTAAAGATCTTTTCCCAGTATGTTGGTTCCATTATTTCTTACCAAAGCACTTATCTCTCCTCAATGCCTATTCTCTAGTCATTCTTACATTCTTAGGATTTTAGAGTGGTTGTACCAGCTTGCAATCCCACCAGCAGTGGAAGAATGTTCCTCTTTCTCCACATCCTCACCAATACCTACTGTCTCCTAAGTTTTTAATCTTAGCCATTCTGACTGGTGCGAGGTGAAATCTCAGGGTTGTAGAAGTTCAGAATACCCAAGACACAATTCACATATCAAATGATGCCCAAGAAGAAGGAAGGAGAGGGCCCTGGTCCTGGAAATGCTCGATGCAGCAGTGTAGGGGAATACCAGGACAGGGAAGTGGAAGGGGGTTGATTGGGGAACAGGGTGAGGGAAGAGGGCTTATGGGACTTTCGGGGAGGGGGGAACCAGGAAAGGGGAAATCATTTGAAATGTAAATATTTACATTTGAAATCTAATTACAATCATTTGAATTCTAATAAAAAAAGGATTTTAGAGAGAGCCCAAGACTCCTATTAATTTTCTATTTCTATTATTCCAACTGATGGTTTAATTTTTGTTATCTGTTCAAGCTTCATAAGTCATTCTTTAGCAATCCCTCAAGTGTTGTAAATCAAACTAAATAAAGATGATTTTATACAATTAAAATATTTTTAATTAAACTATAATTACATCACTTTTCCCTGCTCTTTCGTCCTTTGAACTCCTCCCATGTCTCCATACTTCAGTTTTTTTCCAGGTCATCTCATTTCCTCTAAAATTGATAGCCACTTTTCTATTATTTATTACCCCATACACATCCACACCCACAGAGGGGAGTGGAGGGAGACGGGGAGAGAGAGAGAGGGAAAGAGAGAGAGGGAGAGGTATACACATGAACACAATTCTATAAATACAACCTGGTTGAGTCTGATTTGGTTATTTGTGGTGAATATGACTTTAGGGCTGAATACTTTGTATTGGATAACCAGTTAGGAGGCTTATTGCTGAACTGGCCGATTCTCCCACCCTTGGCAGTCATTAATTAGTTCCCTGTAGTTCTTTGGCCAGGGAATGGAGCCTGTGAGACTTTTTTTCCTTCTTCTACATTAGCTTGTCTATTACTGTTGTCATTGTTCAGGCTTTGTGTAGGTGGCCACTTCTAGGAAGCAGAGTCCCATAACAGACTCCCTGGTCCTCTGGCTCCTACAATCTTTTTTATTTTAAATATTTTACTTTGAACCTTCTTGTTTCTATCTGTTGCTTTAATTCTGTTTCTGAAAAGCCCCCTAGTATCACAGTCATCATTTTCTTTAAAGTCATTTATTATTAGTTCCTCTATCTGTTTCCACCTTAGGTCTGTTTCTATTCCTTTCTCTTTTTTCTGTCTCTCACATGATTATGGGTCATCCATGGTGACCTCTGCTGCATGCCAAGTAAGTCTCACAACATAACAGACACTCTTACCACATGATGTAGGAAGTTTGGTTTGCACTGTCTATCTTTAAATAGTACTTTGTGTCATTCTAGAAGACATTCTATAGTACAACTGAAAATATCTCCAGCTTTTGTTCTATTACTTCTTAAGACTGGTTAATTTGCATTCTCATAGAATAGTCCTCACTCTAGGATATTATTTTTCCTTCCATTTAGTCTTCTCAGAGAGAATCACAAATGTCCTCAATACAGTTGGTGTATTTTCTTTTATCTTCTTTACTTTTAACGGTGGAACCACTTGGGTGAGTTGTGTGTGTGTGTGTGTGTGTGTGTGTGTGTGTGTGTGTATGTATGTGTGTGTATCTGTACCAGAACTTCAAAACTGCTAGACACCTGAGACTTCTGTTGCCATTATTTTAGTCTTAGCCCTTCAGCAGCTTCTGTTTCATATGCACATGACACTTCCTCCTGAGCATGCATTTCCCAACCCTTACTCAACAACCCATGCAAACTCTTCACACAGGTTCCTGAAATACTCCTCCCCATGCACAAAAATTACTTCTCTGTTTCTAGCCACTGAAGAAGCCTCACTCCTGTCTAGATCTCAGTCCAGTGATCTTGGATGTCACTCTGAACCCTGTGGGGAGTGTGCCACAATGCAGAAAGAGCCCCTATATACTCACCTCTTAGCTTTCTCTTCTCTTAAGCATCACCATTCTATACTACTTATTCTCTGTGTTTAGGATAGTTTACTTTATATTGTTTATTCAGTTATATGATTGTTAATAGTAACAGTCAACATATCCATTAACATTTATTAACCATTAAATGCAATGTTCTTCAATACTATATTATAGTATGAATTTAAAAACATATGAATGTGTTGCTAATTATACATGTAAAAGTTCTTCATGCTCTGCTTTATTGTATTAGGCATTCCTCTGGGGACAGTCTTAGAACTAAAATTATAAGGGTTAATAGACATGAACTAGACAGAAAAAGAAGAGAAGCAAAATTCTAAAGTTACCATGCAGATAGCAGCAAAATAAAAGGCTCTGGGGCTAGAAGTAATGTGGTCTGCTCATATGGTAAAAAGAAGGGCTCATTTTACAGAACTGTCATTGGGTCAATAATTGATTGTTATTCCACCTGGTATCAACAACTCATTGAAATAAACATCATGACTATTTTATTCCATTAAGGAGAAAAGCTAACAGAGAAATTAAGTAACTAAGCCAAGATCTGTGCTAAGATATAACCTTGGACTAATTGTTTCCAGTGCCTGAATACCAAACCACTAGATTTTTAAGGAGAAAAGTATAAAAGTATAGTTTTTCTCATGAACTGGTAACAAAGAAAGATGGGAAGAAGAAGTAGAAGAGGATGAGAATTACCCGTGGCCCCCCTCTCTCCCTCCCTCCCTCTCTCTCTCCCTCCCTCCTTCCCTCTCTCGCTCCCTCTCTTACAAAATATGTTGGTAGTTCTTTGAAAATTGCTCATTGTGTACCCCAATCACACTCATTTCCCAATCCTTCCATGTCTGTCTTCCCCCAACCCTTGTGGCATCCCCTGCTAAAAAATAAAATTTAAATTAAAAAAGAGTAAAAGAAAATACCAAGCAAGGCCAGTTTGTGTTGTCTATGTACTCACTGGAGTATGGTCAAACTCTCAGTGGTCTGTCCCTTAAATAGAACAGAATTGTGCCCTTCCTGCACCCCCCACAAGAAGCCATCAATTGTGGAGAGCTTACTTCAGTATCCTTATCATGTGCTTTAAGGGTCCTCTTAGATGGCTTCCTGTTTTGAAAAAGAGGGACATGGAAGTCTTCTGTAACAACCCCTATCCCTACCCAACCCCCATCCCTCACCCAAAAAAGTAGCAACCTAAACATCTGACTTTTTAATTGCTTTTAGAAGTTAACTTTTACTTCAGTGAAACCAAAATACCCAATGGAAGTAATTTAAAAGAGAAAAGTTATGTTGGGTCATGGTTTCAGGGGGTTTCAGAGCATCTTACATGGGGAAGACACCGCAGGCAGGTTAGATCAAGGTGGCACATACAAATGGTAGAAACTTCATCTTAAGGCTTATCATGAAGCAGAGTGAGAAAGGAAGTTGGCAAGAAAGCCAAGTCCTATTTGCCTGCCTGAATCTACCCAAAGAACACCATCAGTGAAAGACTAACCAATCAAAGTATGTCTGTTAGGGATGGCCTTCTAACTGTAATATTCATGTACAAAAAATAAAGATATATTCCTAAAAGAGACATTTGAACTTGTTTCATGAAGAAGACATAGATGCCTAGAGTATAAGATCTCTCCAGAGCCACTTAGAACAAAATAGTAAGAAGTGGGGACTAAAATCTTAAAACTTCTTGAGATTAATCTAAACTAACAACTTGTTGATCTTACCAAATAAAACAGGGGCAACAGAGGTAACATTGACAGTAGTTGGGGAGGGGGAATATTCCCCTCCTCACATAAAGCCTGAGCTTGTGAATAGAATTCATGGACCAAAGAAGAAATCAAGCAACCAGGAAACATTTTGAACTTCTGTCAGAAATTCAGAGTCTGTCTAGTTGTGAAGAAATTAAATCTGAAGCTAAGGAACTGTGATAGAAGCTCCTGGGATCTTCTGTGTCCTGCTACAGAAGGTTGGCAGGACATTATTCCTCAACTTCTTTGTCTTTTATCTACAACAGGGCATGGTGGCATGCCAAAATATGAGGGGCTTCTGGACCAGTAAGGCAGGGAGAGCAAACAAGGGAGAAGTCTTTCTCCACAGGCCAAGTGGAGACAGGAAGGGACCATTTGCCAGAGGAATGTACTTGTACTATATGAAAGGCAGACTGAGAATATAGATGTTGACCATTGGTGAAGGACTGATTACAAAGAAGGATGTAGCACATAGCTCACCATGGTGTAAGGAAACAGCAAAGACAGATAGTCAGTCTGCCCACCTGAGGATGGAAGACAAGATCCTGATGCCTCAGAGTTTCCAAAGGAGTGGGTGCCTAGGTGAAAAAGTTCTTCCAGAAATGTAGAAGGAGGAAGAAAATCAACATACACACTATATAAATCAGACTTAAAACGTTGAAATTGATGTGGGTCTTTATAAGCCTAAGGTGAATTTATTAACCTTTTATTTTGTTCCAGATATTCAGCTTTCTCTTATGAAGTCAATTGAGGAAGGTGTTTCACACTAGCTAAGTGTCCAGGCTGGAAGGATGATTTGTGAGTTCTGACCAAGTCAGAAAGGACGACTTGGCTGGTGGGCAGTGAGTTAAAGCAGTAAGGACAGTGAGTGAAAGCGCTGTGGAGTAATGCAGCTTCAAATCATGTGCAGATGTTGGGACATTGGTCCCAGACAGCATGAACTTTTAAAAGTGCTTTTAATCAGGAGGATGATCTGATTTCCATACTTATCTCTTCATTTTCTCACTCCTGCCAATAACAGTTTTAGCTGGTGTGTTCTCATGGTGAGGTGGATCTCCAGGTTCAGGGTCAGGGCTTGCTTAAAATTCCAAGGTAGAAACAATAAAGTGGAAAAGAAACAAGAGCCTTATTTGCCAGATCCCCATCACAAAGATAATATAACCTTAAATTTAATTGATTCTCTTCCTTTGCTTTAGATCAGATATCTTCCAGACCAATTTGAATTTTACAGTTCATTTTAACAAGCAGACTCGTGCTTTCAGGCATCTGGAATGGCTGAGATGATGCTGAATTGAAGGCAGTGGGTTCCTGACATGACAAGTTGTCTCAGGCACTCCTTAGCTTGCCTGCGGAGCCACCACTGATTTTCTGTCTTCTCCAACTGCCTGAAGTCATGGATGTGCTCCTCCAGCACAAAGCTCTCTTCCTGGGTTAACATTTTGGAAACATACCTTGCTTCTTTTGGAATGGCTTCACTTGAATAAGCTCCATTCATTAATGTCACTGTGTGAAAAATGCGAAGGATTACTTCGTAATCTGACTCCTCAACGTATGCTAATGAGACTGCCTGTCAAGGCCATTGATTATTTCACTTTCAGGGAAGGCAAAAGTACTGTCAGGTGATTGCTGTGTGTGATTTATGAGAGCATCCACCTCCTTTGTAATCAAAGCCTGGAGCAACGGGAGAGAAAAAAAAGATTGAGTTGCGGGCCCTTAACTCTGGTTTGAATATTGAACTTTCAACCCAGGCAATGTTTTCCCAGTGGTATTTGTTGTGTTTTTTATTCTGAGATCCAAATTTTACTCTTATTATCCACTGAGAATCCTTTCATCCTAGTTTTTCTTGATAATCTGCACCTTTAGTGCAACATGTGAAACTTACATAAAAGATAAATAAGGAAACCAACTTTAGGGGCCCTAACGGGATATCTGTGATTGCCTGAGCTAGCAGCTACCTGGCTGTCTCCCCATCCTGCCTGTTCAGCATCCCTTGTGACCCCTGAAGCAATGAGGGTCCTTTGGTGCAGAAGGCACTAACAGAACCGATCATATATTTTCTAGGTTTCCTCTACGCCCAGAACAACACCAAGCGCAGCATTAAAGAGCGACTCATGAAGCTCTTACCCTGTTCAGCTGCCAAAACGTCGTCTCCTGCTATTCAAAGCAAGTTTCCTTTTCTTTTTGTCCCCAAATTGTTTGCTTTGCTTGTTTAGGTCCGCACGCACTGCAATTTCTGCTTCTCAAAAGAATCGATATATCATCTCCTGCGAAGCAATGTCTATTTACAGCTCGTGTTTATCTGAAACACCGAGGTATAAGCAACAGGCTATTTTCATTTGGCAGGCTGAAAGCTTGATGTCAGTAACAGAGGCCCATGCTTCCTGAAAGTGACTTATTTCAATTTCATCTGAAGCGTGCGGACAAGCCTCGAGGATTGCTTTGCTTAAAATGGTTGCACAGCAGCTGACAATTTAAGCTAAGTTATTTTACAAGTTTCTTGTTTTCGAGTTGCAACAGAAAATGTCCACATTTATGGAGTGCCATGTGGTGTTTTGATACATGCATATTCTGCATAATGTTCAGATGGATAAATATATCCACATCCTCAAACATTTATCTTTTCTTTGATACTAATTATCCAAAATTCCATACTTCAGGCTTTTCTGGGATAAATGATGTATTATAGTCACCAATGGCACTCTGATATACAATAGAAGGCTTATCTAGCTATAACTTAATAACCAATAATTGAACCTTTTTCCTTAACCCTCATTCACATCTATGCTCCTCACTACCTGGTACCCACTATTATATTCCCAAATTCTATGAGATCAACTTCTCGAAATCCTTGACATAAGTGAGATGATGCAGTGTTTTGCATTCTGTGTCTGGCCTCTTTCACTTAATGATGTCCTGATCCAGCCATGTTATAATATGACAAGAATGTATTCTTTTCCAAGATGAATATATATATGTATATATGCATATATATATGTATGTATGCATATATATACATATATATATGTATATATCTCACTGAAAATACATCTTTATCCAGTAATAGTCACCCAATAGGTTAATTCCTTTGCTTGACTATGACAACTAGTTCTACAGGAAGTACAAGTGTCTCTTTAACAAATCAATTAAATTTACTGTGAACATAAACCCAGGAGAGGGATTGCTAGATCATATGGTATATGTACATATTCAACCTCTATTATCATTTCTTGATTTTTTTTAAAAAATTGTGACTTCTTTTTTCTTTGTTCATCCTCTGCCCACACTTGACAAAGTTCTATAGAAATACAGAACAAATACAATCATATGCACATACATGTACATGCACACACATATATGTTATAGACATATATTATACATATATTTTTCCTATGTCAGATATTTATGTGCAAACACAAACACCCAAATACAATTATTTTGGATTATAGGGTAGTAGCAATGGTGGATTGAAAAGTTAGAGAGCATTCGATGCTGCAGGATAGAGTCAGAACTCTTCTTGAGGAAGCCTCATGTTTAACACCTTGACTGATTGCATGAGACTCACCCACTATGTCCAAAGCAATCTATCATTTACTAGAAAACTGCCAATTGTAGACATCAACACTTTTATATACTACTTCAACAACAATACTTAGATTTTAGTTTTATTAAATAATTGAGCATTCTAGTTTAGCCAGGTTGACACATAAAACTAACACACTGTCCTACCTTCTCATTCATTTCAACTATGTGGCATCCTTGCGTGTTAGAAAATAGAGAGTTCTTAAGGAGAGAATATCAGTCAACATCAGTGATTTAGCAATGGTTTTAAATGTCACTAACTCTGAATTTATAAGTGGTCTGTGTACACACACACACACACACACACACACACACACACACACACACGAAATGTTTACATTAATTTAATTCCAATCATCAAACAACTCCTAGAATCAGACAAGAGAAGATCATCTTTTCTACAAGGAAATAGAACATATAAAAAGGAGGAAAACAGCCCCTTCCTTTCCTTCCTCCCCTTCCACCACCTGGTCTTTCCACTGCAGCAGACTCTTGGTGGGTCTACTACAGTGAAAACACCATCTCCTGATCCATCCTAGAGAACCTGCTGCTCTCAGAACAGTAGGAGTGCTGAGAGGCCTGAGAGTACAGATAGGCCCACCTCTGCTGCTCAAGGAAACCAATCAGGAACCAGAAGGAAGCCTTCCAGTTGCTATCTCCGCCTGGGGATAATCATCTGCCATAATGTGCCATATCCAGGTGGCACAGGGAGATAACTAACCTCCCAGGAATGTGGAAAGGCCAGAGAGTGCAGAACTAATCCTTTGCCACAGAGCTACATACACAAATACCACCACAAGACAGCTGGTCTTGCAGGAGTGCCTACATACCTGTGTACACAGAGAGAATGGGAATCCCAGGAGTACAAATATACAGGCTTTCAGGACAGATAAGCCACAGTCAGAGACAGCAAGACCAGCAAACACCAGAGATAACCAGATGGCAAAAGGCAAAGGCAAAAATATTACCAACAGAAACCAAGGCAGCATGCCACCATTCAAACCCTGTTCTCCAACAAAAGCAAGTCCTGGATACCCCAATATATGTGAAAAGCAAGATCTGGATTTAAAATCACATTTCATGATGCTGATCGAGGACTTCAAGAAGAACATAAACAACTCCCTTAAAGAAATACAGGAGAACATGAGTCAACAGGTAGAAGCCCTTAAAGAGGAAACACAAAAATCTCTTAAAGAATTACAGGTAAACACAAACAAACAAGTGAAGGAACTGAACAAAACCATCTAAGATCTAAAAATGGAAGTAGAAACAGTAAAGAAATTACAAAGGGAAACAACTCTAGAGATAGAAAATCTTGGAAAGAAATCAGGAGTCATAGATACAAGCATCAACAACAGAATATAAGAGATAGAAGAAAGAATCTCAAATACTGAAGACACCATAGAAAATATTGACTCAACAGCTAAAGAAAATGCAAAATGCAAAAAGCTTGTAACCCAAAATATCCAGGAAATCCAGGACAAAATGAGAAGACCAAACCTAAGGAATATAGGTATAGAAGAGAGTGAAAATTTACAACTTAAAGGGCCAGTAAATATCTTCAGCAAAAATATAGAAGAAAACTTCCATAACCTAAAGAAAGAGATGCCCATGAACGTACAAGAAACTTACAGAACTCCAAACACACTGCACCAGAACAGAAATTCCTCCCATCACATAATAATCAAAACACCAAATGTACTGAATAAAGAAAGAATATTAAAAGCAGTAAGGGAAAAGGGTCAAGTAACATATAAAGGCAGACCTATAAGAATTACACCAGACTTCTCACCAAAAACTTTGAAAGCTAGAAGATCCTGGGCAGATGTCATACATATCATAAGAGAACATAAATGTTAGCCCAGCCTACTATACCCAGCAAAACTCTCAATTACCATAGAGGGAAAAAACTAGATATTCCATGACAAAACAAAATTTACACAATATCTTTCCACAAACCCAGCTCTACAAAGGAAAATGGGTAGAAAACACAAACACAAGGAAGAAAACTACACCCTAGAAAAATCAACAAAGTGATCTTTCAACAAGCCCAAAAGAAGACAGCCACACAAAAAGAATTCCACCTTTAACAACCAAAATAACAGGAAATAACAATTATTTTACCTTAATATCTCTTAACATCAATGGACTCAGTTCCCCAATAAAAAGACATAGACTAACAGGCTGGAAATATAAACAGGACCCAACATTTTGCTACATACAAGAAATCAACTTCAGTGACAAAAACAGTTACTATCTCGGAGTCAAAGGTTGGAAAACAATTTTCCAAGCAAATGGTCCCAAAAAACAAACTGGAGTGGCAATTCTTATATTGGATAAAATCAACATTCCATCAAAAGTTGTCAAAAAAGATAAGGAGGAACACTTCATAAGGGTCAAAGGAAAAATCGACCAAGATGAACTATCGATTCTGAACATCTATGCTCCAAATGCATGGGCACCCACATTCATAAAAGAAACTTTACTAAAGCTCAAATCACACATTGCACCCCACACAATAATAGTGGGAGACTTCAACACCCCACTCTCAGCAATGAACAAATCATGGAAACAGAAACTAAACAGACACAGTAAAACTAACAGAATTTATGAAACAAATGGATCTAACAGATATTTATAGAACATTCCATCCTAAAGCAAAAGAATATACCTTCTTCTCAGCACTTCATGGTACCTTCTCCAAAACTGAACATATAATTAGTCACAAAACA
Organism: Tokudaia tokunoshimensis; assembly: GCA_036184795.1. NCBI lineage: Eukaryota > Metazoa > Chordata > Mammalia > Rodentia > Muridae > Tokudaia > Tokudaia tokunoshimensis. Next base: position 58,016,320 of record BTHU01000014.1, read on the forward strand.
GGCCTCAACAGATACAGGAATATTGAAATAATTCCATGTACCCTATCAGATCACCATGGCCTAAGGCTGGTTTTAAGTTCAAACAAAAACAATGAAAAACGCACATACACATGGACATTGAATAATGCTCTACTCAATGATGACCTGGTCAAGGAAGAAATAAAGAAATTAAAGATTTTTTGGAATTTAATGAAAATGAAGACACATCATACCAAAACTTATGGGACACAATGAAAGCAGTGCTAAGAGAAAAAACACACAGCTCTAAGTGCCTCCAAAAAGAAAATGGTGAGAGCTTGCATTAGCAACTTGACAACACACCTGAAAGCTCTAGAAAAAAAGAAGCAAATACACCCAAGAATAGTAGACAGCAGGAAATAATCAAACTCAGGGCAGAAAACAACCAAATAGGAACAAAAAGAACTATACAAAGAATCAACAAAACCAGGAGCTGGTTCTTTGAGAAAATCAACAAGATAGATAAACCCTTGGCAAGACTAACCAGAGGGTACAGAGGCACTACCCAAATTTATAAAATCAGAAATGAAAAGGGAGACATAACAACAGAAACTATGGAAATTCAAAAAATTATCAGATTCTACTACAAAAGCTTATACTCAACAAAACTGGAAAATCTGGATGAAATGGGCAACTTTCTAGACACATACCAGGTGCCAATGTTAAAACAGGATCAGATAAACCATCTAAATAGTTCCATAAGTCCTGAAGAAATAGAAGCAGGCATTAACAGTCTCCCAACCAAAAAAAATTCCAGGACCAGATGGGTTTAGTAGTAAATTCTATCAGACCATCAAAGGAGACCAAATACTGATACTCTTTAAACTATTTCAGAAAATAAAAACACAAGGAACACTGCCCAATTCATTCTATGAGCCCACAATAAACCAACGAAGATCAAACAAGGAAAGAGAACTTCAAACCAATTTCCCTTATGAACACTGGTGCAAAAATAAATAAAATTCTTGCCAACCAAATCCAAGAATACATTAAAATAATAATTCACCACAATCAAGTAGGCATCATCCCAGGGATACAGGGATGGTTCAATATATGGAAATCCATCAATGTAATCCACTACATAAGCAAACTCAATGAAAAAAACCACATGACCATTTCATTAGATGCTGAAAAACACTTTGAGTAAATTTAGCATCCCTTCATGTCAAAAGTCTTGCAGAGATCAGGAATTCAAGGTCCATACCTAAACATAGTGAAAGAAATTTACAGCAAACCAGTAGCCAACATCAAACTAAATGGAGAAAAATTTGAAGTAATCCCACTAAAATTGGGGATGAGACAAGGCTGCCCACTCTCTCCATAGCTATTCAATACCGTACTTAAAGTTCTAGCTAGAGCAATTAGGCAACAAAAGGAGGTCAAATGTATACAAATTGGAAAGGAAGAAGTCACTATTTGCAGATGATATGATCGTATATTAAGTGACCCCAAAAATTCCACCAGAGAACTCCTAAAGCTGATCAACAACTTTCAGCAAAGTGACTGGATATAAAATTAACTCAAATTAGTAGCCTTCCTTTACTTAAAATATAAACAAGCTGAGAAAGAAATTAGGGAAATGACACCCTTCACAATAATCAAAAATAATATTACATACTTTGGAGTGACTCTAACCAAGCAAGTGAAAGATCTGTATGACAAGAACTTCAAGCCTCTAAAGAAAGAAATTGAACAAGATCTCAGAAGATGGAAAGATCTACCATGATCATGGATTGGCAGGATTAATATAGTAAAAATGGCCATCTTGCAGAAAGCAATCTACAGATTCAATGTAATCCCCATCAAAATTCTGAATCAATTCTTCACAGAGCTAGAAAGAGCAATCTGCAAATTCATTTGGAATAACAAAAAACCCAGGATAGTGAAAACTCTTCTACACAACAAAAGAACTTCTGGAGGAATCACCATCCGACTTCAAGCTCTACTACAGAGCAATAGTGATAAAAAAACTGTATGGTATTGGTACAAAGACAGGCAGTAAGGTCAATGGAATAGAATTAAAGACCCAGAAATGAACCCACACACCTATGGTCACTTGATCTTTGACAAAAGAACTAAAAACATCCAGTGGAAAAAAGGCAGCATTTTTAACAAATGATGCTAGATCAGTTGGAGGTCAGCATGTAGAAAAATGCAAATCGACCCATTCTTATCTCCTTGTACAAAACTCCAAAAGTCTAAGAGAATCAAGGACCTCCACATAAAACCAGATACACTGAAGCTTATAGAGGAGAAAGTAGGGAAGAGCATTAAACACATTGGCACAAGGGAAAATTTCCTGAACAGAACACCAATGAGTTATGCTCTAAGAACAAGAATCGACAAATGAGACCTCATAAAACTGAAAAGCTTCTATAAGGCAAAGGACACTGGCAATAGGACAAAACAGCAAGCAACTGATTGTGAAAAGTTCTTTACCAATCCTACATCTGATAGAGGGCTAATATCCAATGTATACAAAGAACTCAAGAAGTTAGGCTCCGGAGAGTCAAATAACCCTATTAAAAAATGGGGTACAGAACTAAACAGAGAACTCTCAACTGAGGAAACTCAAATGGCTGCGAAGCACCTAAAGAAATGTTCAGCATCCTTAGTCATCAGGGAAATGCAAATCAAAACAACCCTGAGATTCCACCTCACACCAGTCAGAATGGCTAAAATGAAAAACTCAGGCAACAGCATATGCTGGTGAGGATGTGGAGAAATCCTCTAGGACTCCTCTATTGCTGGTGGGATTGCAAGCTGGTAAAACCACACTGGAAATCAGTTTGTCAGTTACTCAGAAAATTGGACATAGTACTACCTGAGGACCCAGCTATACCATTCCTGGGCATATACCTAGAAGATGCTCCACCATGTAATAAGGACACATGCTCCACTATGTTCATAGCAGCTTTATTTATAATAATCAGAAAGCTGAAAAGAACCCAGATGTCCTTCAATAGAGGAATGGATACAGAAAATGTGGCATATTTACACAATGGAATAATTCTCAGCTATTAAAAACAATGAATTCACGGAACTCTTAGGTAAATGGATGGAACTAGAAAGTGTCATCCCGAGTGAGGTAACCCAATCACAAAAAAATATGCATGGTATGCACTCACTGATAAGTGGATATTAGCCCAAAAGCTCAGAAAAAAACAAGATACAACACACAGACCACAAGAAGCTCAAGAAGAAGGAAGACCAAAGTGTGGGTGCTTTGGTTCTTCTTATAAAAGGAACAGAATACTCACAGGAGCAATTATGGAGACAAAGTGTGGGGCAGAGACTGAAGGAAAGGTCACCCAGAGACTGTCCTACCTGGGGATTCATTCTATAAACATTCACCAAGCCCGACACTATTAAGACTGACAAGAAGTGCTTGAAGAAAGAAGCCTGTTATAGCTGTCTCCAGAAGGGCCCTGCCAGAACCTTAAAGATACAGAGGCAAATGCTAGCAGTCAGCCATTGGACTGAGCACAGTGTCCCCAATTGACTAGTTGGAGGAAGGACTGGAGGAGCCTAAGGGGTTTGTAGCCCCATGGGAAGAACAAAGATGTTGGCCAACCAAACCCCCCAGGTCTCCCAGGGACTAAGCCATCAACAAAGGGGTAGACATTGTTCCAGCTGCAATTGTGGCAGAGGAATGCCTTGTAGGGCATCAGTGGGAGGAGAGGTCCTTTGTCCTATGAAGATTGAATAGATGCCTCAGTGTGGAGAAATCGAGGGGCGTAGGTGGAAGTGGGTTGGGCGGAGGGGCATCTTCTTGGAGGCAGGGGATGGGAGGATGGATAGGGGATTTTCTGAGAGGGAAAGAAACCTGGAAAGGATATAACATCTGAAATGTAAATGAAGAATATATTCAATAAAAAAAAATAAAAAATGAGGAAAACAATCCTCATTTGTTGTGGGTCCAGAGAGAGTATCTCAACCCACCTTGTTTATATTCTACCATATCATTTTGTAGAAACTATTGATTCAATTGGTGATTTAAAATGTAAATTTTGCAACTCTCCATGAAACAAATAAAGAAAATATGAAGGAACTTTTAGATGAGGTATATTGAGTCAAACATTTTAGAATTAAAAATCAACAAAACCAGTTATTTTGAATGTTGTTATTTCACACTAGTATGATCCAGCAGTCATACATGCCGATTTAGTGAATCCTTGTCATAAAACAACCAAAAAGGGCCTTGTGTTGAGAACAATAAACAAACCACATTTCAAAATAAAGAGCAAAATCCAAAACAGGAAACAGATGTCCACTCAACTAGATCTTCTGTTACATTCTGTATGGAAAATGTAACACTAAAAGAAATGGTATTTCCAGGTAGAAATTATTAAATTTATACCAGGGAATCATTAAAATTATTATTAAGATAAATCACTGTATTCTTTTCTTTCATCACACACTTACACACATATACACTTACAACCATCCAACAGTTCATGAGTAAGACATTGCATGTCAGCAACAACCCACAAGGCTATAATATAGAGGAATGAAAAACAGTAATCCGATATGATGCTGAAGCAGCAGGGTTGATGACCTCTGTTTGTCAGAGACAGCTGGCTCTCAAAGCAAGTGCTTTTCTCCTCCCAATGTAGAGTCAACATTGCCAATTTACCTGATATTTGCTGAAAATGTAGTCATTTGTATCCTAGAGACATGTAAAATGTAAGTTTCAAATGAGTCTCCGTATTTGCTTAGTGAAGAACAAATTGTCAGATTTTGTTAGTGTTTTCTCTGTACCAATATCTAGCCAAAACATATTAACAGAGGATGCAAATCAATTTAACTCTGTCCTACCCTTAAAGGATGTTTCTTAAGATTACAGCAGAGCAGAAAAAAAAAAGTTCTAAGCACAAATAATGAGAATAACAAAAATTTCATAGTCGCTAAATTTAATATCCTCATTCACCATGGAAATGCAAGTTACATTAAGACTTTATTTCATGTCATTCAGGATGGTTATCAGAAATAAAATGTATAGTAACTAACTCTGGTAAGCAGAGAAACCCTAATATATCCACTGATGGGAATGTAAATGCATCTCCCAGCACTTTGGATACTATTCTAAAGATTCCTCAAGAATTTACAAGCAGAATTATTCAGTGGCTCAGAAAACTCTCTCCTGGGTATAACACCCAAAGGATTTTAGGTAAACAAATCACAGGACTTCACTCTCCATGTTTATTATAGCACTATCCAGAATAGTCAGGTTATACTATCAACCTAGGGGTCCATCAACAGATGAATGAAGAAAACATCACATGTATACTAGAGTTCTACTCAACTATAATGAAAATATGTATATAATTTGTTAAAAATATCTGTACTATGAGCTTATCATAAAAAACAAGCTGGATACAGAAAGACAAATATTGCACATTTTCTGTCACTTGTGGATGCTAGTTTTATAAAGATACCTAATGGGACATACATATCATATATAGTTATGGTTAAGATATATGTATATATAAAGCTATTTCCATGTTATACTTGAAAGAAACTTTTTGTAAGACTCCAAACTATATACAATTAATACATACCAGTTTTTAAAACTAGAAACTAGCGCTGTTTAAGTCATACTAGACATATAACATGATTTATAGACCCTATCCATCTTCCGATGTAAAAGTATCTAGCAGCAAACATTTTTCACAGATCCATTTAGCACAAGAAAGCACATCAGTTAGAAACAGCATACTTGGAAAAGAAGACAATGAATTCCATTTCTGTGTTAGCCAAGTAATCATAATAGCACTCCTTAGTAGACTAGATTCTAACATTTGTGCACAATGTAAAAATATAACATGTGAATATTAGGTGAGAGGTAGAAAATTCAAATGAAAAGCAGATAAGCAGAAGTCCCTAGGCCTCCAGAAGAAACATATACATAGCCCATGTCTGTTCTTTGAGAAAGTGAAGATGAGTCTTGACTGAGTTCAGTGGTTCTAGGCCTGATTGACCTCTGAGTGGCAGAGGGAGTGTACTCTACAAGACCTCATGAGACGTCCAATGCTGTGTGTCTTGAGAGTCAGCTTCACGAAATTCTTAGGCAAATGGTCAGAACTGGAAAATATCATCCTTAGTGAGGTAACCCAATCACAAAAGAACACACATGGTATGCAGTCACTGATAAGGGGATATTAACCCAGAATCTCAGAATACCCGAGACACAATTCACATATCAATAGATTTCCAAGAAGATGGAAGGAGAGACCCCTGGTCCTGAAAAGTCTGGATGTAGGGGAATACCAGGACAGAGAAGCGAGAGGGGGTTGAATGGGGAACAGAGGGAGGGAAGAGGGCTTATGGGACTTTCGGGGAGGGAGGAACCAGGAAAGGGGATATCATTTGGAATGTAAATAAAAAAAAAATATATATATAGAAAAAAAAAAAGCCTACACTCTTGCTGAGCCATGAAGCACTTAGAGCCCAGAATTAGAAAAGTCAAACTTGAAGGATCATGGGAAATATGTCCATATGATCTCTCCATTTAGTATAAAAAGAATCACTTGTCCTCAACAGAGAGCAGCATTGCTCTCTGACAACTAAGTGTAAGGCTGTTACCATCTTTAGCATTTTGCAATGAGCCTGAAAAGGCCTGTCTATGAAAATGTCTGTGATAGTCCAACCCTGAAAGCAAGACACAATGGGGCTGCCTCTTCTCCTTTATCACTGCCTGCTCTTCAACACCACCCTCTTCATCTGTCCTCTTTCTTCACTTTCTGTCATTTCTTCAATGCAGACTTGAAATATGATTCTTGCCATGCTGTAAAAGAAGTAGCACATGGTAAAGTGTTTTATGAAAGACCATATATTTCCAAGTGTTTGGAGACAAAATATTTAATAAAAGGTAAAAATTACAACTCTCAAAATTAACATTTTAAGCACATTTCTTGACTTTGATGGTTGAGGGACTGCCTAACAGAAGTCCGGAATTTCAACTACCGTCAAGAGGTCTTAGAGAACAGTGCATGACTCTATAAGAGGAAGGAATAACCAGTTCAGGTGATACTCTTTGTCCCTCTCCACTCACGCCACCTGATAGTTACTGAAAACTATAAATTGATGTGATCGTGTGCACATTTATTTCGGATGTAGAGTTCTTCCTGGTGTTAATAACTTCTGAACAACAATGAGAAATGAGGTGAGGATAGAGGCTAGGAAGAGCTGTCTACTAAAGTAAGTATTGTCTAATTCAAATTTTGGGTTCACCCCACTGTCCCCTGACCATCCAATTTTCCACTGATCTTTGAGTGTCCATTCAGGGCTATTGATGAAATACAGCCAAATGTAGCAACCCAATTGCCTCACTCATCAGTAGGTCCAGGAGTCCCCTGTCACTTGCCTGACATCATCAGCTACCTACTTTCTGAAGTTGTTCTCTCCTCCCTTGTTGCTTCCCCACCCACTGCCCCACTGGTCACCAAACATCTGTCAGTTTTCTCTCTCAGACATAAATTCAGTTCTTTAAATCTTGTGCTAAAGCACTCTTTGGTGCACATTCTTCTTCCAACAATAACTTAAAGAAATAGATAGCAGCATCCAGGAACATATTGTGTTCTTGTGATTGTTACAAAATAAATTCCTGGGATATTTTAACCCACAGTTTCCCTATTTAATCTTTATTCCACAATACTATCTTTGTGTTATTTACAGAGTTCTTATGAAACATGCAGAATACTCTTAAGAGAGAACATTTTTTCAAGTTACATGTTTCTTGGCTCTGATTTTGGGAGGATAGAAATAACACAAAAACAAAGATAATCCCCTCTTGATAGAATGAGTATTAAGAAGGAAGCAAATGCATGCTTCTGCGCTTAAAAGTGAATGTGAACTTGGAAAATATATGGGATGGTTCAGGGCAAGCGTCCCTGATGAAGTAATCACTGAGCCTGAAAAAGAGGCTGGTTTATGGAGGAAAGGAGCATAGCACACTGAAGGTTCAGAAAGCTCTGATATCATCTGAAAAAATTATCATTATTATTATTATTATTATTTAGTGCAAGATTAAATCAAATAGTTCACACATAACACTTAACACCTGAAGCACCATTAGAATAAATAAATAAGTTGTGGCTCAACTAATATGATCTGAAAAAAGTGATTATTTGTCAAATATAATATCTAAAATTTATTGGCACAAAAAATGAAACTTTCATAAATAGCAGAGGTAGGTTTCCAGGAAAAAAAAACCCTATGTTTTCAACAATTTTCAGAGAGATCTATCTTTATCACCTCTGGCATCTACTGAAGAGGATCCTGTACATTTTACCATAGTTGGTTTATTCATAGGTCTTCACATCTCAAAGAAATCTTGGAAGGCAGTGAGTCTGGACTTCTGCTTCCAGTATGTAAACTGTACATCTTCAGCTCTGCCCTTGTTTCTCCTGTGATCCCATTTTAGTCCTTCCTATTGGCTAGACAAAATGAGAAGCCAGAACATCAAAGTATGTGGTGATTTTCTGATAAAATTCAGCTTCTTGACTAAAAGCACTAATGGTAGAAAGAGGGTGGAGTCCGAACATATAAAGATGCTATACCTAAATTCTGTACATTGGGTTATCTTTAGAATCAGTACCAGAATTCTCAAAGTCATGTGATTTTTCATAATATTTATTCTTAATCCCCAAACATGATAACTAACATACATATAGTTGTGGATGAATGCATATTTATATAATTAAGGAATATGATGGCCCACATCACCTATGGCTTAACATGAAAAAATTTCTACCAGCACCACAAATATGAATATAAATTGCTTTTCCTCCTACAACAAAATACCGGAAAAAGCCTGTGGCTATGTTTCCTAAATAAATGAGTCATTTACTTTATCTCTAAAAAATAGCAATCATTTTCCTGTTTATTCAAATGATGTTACAATAACTAAAACGGTACTTACCGATAATAGCCAGGAGCTCATACAAAAGAGAAAGCTTTAAACACTTGATTATATCTATGTTTATATTTATAGAGATTTTTATTTAAATTGGGATCAAAATAGCATCCACTAGTAATGTCTCAATGTTACTGTTCAGTAAAAATAGTTTATTTACTAAATTAATGTTTTGGTCCATGTTTGAATTGACCTGAGAAGACATAAAAAACAGGTGAGGTAGGGTCACCATTAGACTTGACTACTCATAACTGATAATCCACCATGAGCATACTGCCATGAATAATTGCAAGGTACTATTTCAGAACTATATTAAGATTTTGGGTATCGAATTCAGCTTAGGGTTTCAGTAGGTCTTATTTTTCCTTGGTGACATATTGATCATGTGAAATTTCATTTGGTCATGTTGACAGAGACCTTGACAGAATTTCACTGTTGGTGGATTTGTTTTGTAAAAGGAAGCTTTAACTGCCAACCTGATGGTAATTAGAAACCTAACATCAATCGCCAGGAAATTTTTTAAAATGTTTGGCCTTTCACAAGTAACTAATCCCACGGTACACTTTTCACCATAGTGAATTTGACTAAAAGCTCCAAATTAGGCAGACAGTAGAGAAAGTTGATGGAGGGTCTGAGGAATGACCCAGGGAATTATGTAAGCTTTAGTTTTAGCTGTTGGAGGGCAGGTGAATTTCATTGCATTTATGAGCCAAAGAATTATGATTAAATTCACAGATGTTAAACTTATTTTGAAATAATCCAGCATATGCACTGAATCTAATGCTGTTCTAAGTTCTACACAGATCAGCTTATCAATTTACTATGACATACATAATCACGCAAGGTGAGCCCGATTCTACTTAATGGAGGCATAGAAGATAAATTACCTTGCTTGATCATACCATCAGAAAGAGACAGAGAAGGGTCTAAGCCTGTGGTTCTACTCCACAGACTACACACTTTATCTGTTATCTAATATTGTGTTCAATATTTTAACAAATACATGCAATGTCAGTTTTAGGAAAGCAAGATCTTTTTCTCCACTGACTTTCTTGAAACAAGCTCATGAGACCAATTTATCCGGTTATGTTGTGGTGACCCCTTAAATAAAAGTTTTCTCTTTCTGAGACAATATGATAAAAAACTGTTACCAGATCTTCTTTTATCCAGGATCACAGGACCCACTGAAATAACATTTCTCATTTTTGATAAAGACTAATCATGGATATTTTAGAACTATATGGAATTTCATTTTTTTCTTGGTATGTGAGCATCAGTGAGATGCCATATAAGAAACAAGAGATATTTCTTTTAGAGCAGGTGTAAAACTGATTGGCACTACTATTTACTTATTGGTGATATAAGTTGCTAACTATATTTGTCCTCTGCCTTTGTTGTGGCCTTTTATAGGCTTATGTTTCTTCTGAAAATCGTATTTCATCATCATAAAATTCTTTTAAATAACTAATGCCAAAGGTGGTTGTCTCCATTTTCTAAAATGGGAGAGGGCAGTGAGAGGGAGAAGGAGAAAGAGAGGGGGAGACAGAAGGAGAAGGAGAAGGGGAGGGAGGGAGACACATAGAGAGTTTAAGTTTAACGGGCTTACCCAAAATCACATAGGTATACATAGGAATTTAATAGTCTAATGGACAATGAAAAATATAGAATATTCCTTGTTCTGGTCCATTATATATCTACAAAGAATCTTGATTAAATCATGATATAAGCCAGGCAGAAGCAAACAGCTGTGGGGAGGTTTAGTTTATTTAATTTCATGGTGGTAGAGTCATGGAGCACTGTAGTATAGATAATAGTACTGAGCCAAGCAGAAGTGACAAAGCCCCACCCCAGTCTGAAGGCTGCCATGACACTGAAATAAACACATGTGTCAAGATCAGCCAGGTACAATAATTATAAATAAAATGATATAAGAGGCACTACTAAAAAGAATTAGCACTGAGATTATCATAATCTGTATTAGCTTATTTTGTTCAAACATGGATTTATGACTGATGTGCCACAGAAATTTTATGTTTTAATCTTTTATTCATTCCCTTATCTATAATATGGACTTTAAAGTGATAAATATTCTTCGTGCATGTTTAGAAGGTTATCAGTGAAGGTTTTATGACTTTTCTGTTAGTGGATAACTGTTCTTCCACCACTACAGAGATCACAAGCACTGTCGTCAGTTAGATAAGACTGAGTAACCTCAGGTGCATTGAATGGAAGGTAGTATGTCTGCAGAGCCCTTTGGAGAAGAGTAATCACTTCATCAGAGGAGATAAAGCTGCCACTTAAATGAAGAAACTTAACACAGTCTGGTGGGAATAGGGAAAAAAGAGAGGAATAAGAAAGAAAAGAGAACAGAAAAGGCAGCTAGAACCCTGTGCTAAAAGTAAGTCTGTGCAAGAAGTGGTCTCCCTGTCTACCCTCTATAGCAAGACACAGCAATTATAGTTATTATTAACTTCAAGAATCTGAGATCAGAACAGTTATAGTCCTACTTTGCTTAAAAGAGAAAACTAAAATGAAAATAGATATTTAATTATTAATTAGCAATCTCATAATTATTCCATGTTGAAGAAGTTTAACTTTGTAATATCAAAGCCCAGGGGGTATACACTGGACTGAACTGTCTTCCAGAGATAACAAAGGTCTAACCAACAGGTGAGAGTAGCAGAAAGGGGAAGTGTAAAGTGATCTGTGAAGGTGTTCATTGGAAATACTGGCAAACAATGGGTGTTGCTGAATGAATAGTAGAACAGAGATTGCACCAAAGGACCATGATGGTATTCACCAAGATAGGAAATACAGAAGGAAAAGTGAAATGAGTTCAAGAAAATAATAGCATTGCATCAGACATCAGAAGATGCCTGAAGAAAATATGTAATTCTTAAAAAAATATGCAAGCTTGAAACAGGCTTTATTTTTAATTAGTGTAACTTTTTTTTCTTGGAGGGGGGACCTGTTTGATGAAATTTTGAAATTTTTTTGTTTTCTAGTTTTTATGACTATTATTCTGAGTCAAATTTGTCAGCCTAATAACATACATAGTAATACAATGAATAAGATATGTATACAAATGTTGAATCTGGTCGCCACAATCTTAATTTTATTCATACTGGAATGTTGTTCACCTGCATAGATAACAAGAGTTCTTACAAACTCTTTTCCATTTGCATTGACCTAAGAAGTAAAATTCAAGCTAATCCAGTCAATAAGGCTGGAATCTGCCAGCTTCCTTTAGACACTGAAATGGGAACCAAATACTTCAAACAGACTCAATTTTCCACTCCACCAAGTATATAAAATACAGACTATGGCTACATTATCTGCTTCAATTGCAGGGTTAAAGCTTAGCTGCTTACTTTCAAATTGCCTTCTTGCCAAGGGATTTAGAGTAGCAGGGTTGATGCACAGCTTCCCTTCAAGAAACATTGACCCAACATCGCCTGCAAAGTTTCATTATAAAGACAGAATATAAGACAAATTCTGAAGATGAACTTCCAGGAAAGCCTTATTCATCTTCCCGTATATACAGTTCCATCTGAAACCTTTTCTGGAAAAACAATTCTATGTTATATTATAGATTTAGATTCTCGAGTCTTCTTTACACTGTGCAATATCTTGCAATCTTTAAATCTACTTAATTGCAGTTACTACTATTCAATTGTTATCATCACCGATATATGGATGAGAAACTCAACCACCAATATATGGATGAGAAACTCAACATTGCTATTTTTAGTGAATTTCCCTAAATTATACAAGAACCACATAGCAAGAAAGATTGAGCTCAAGTCAAGGTCATTTAATCATATGATAAAAATCTATATCGAAATCTACAACATGGCAGGTATTTTCCTAGTTGCAAAGGATATATCCACAAATGAACCATTTCGTGATCAAGTATCTAATGGAGAAGGTCTGGGACTATGATTTGTTCCTTTTAGTATCCTTCTAAGGCATAGTTAAAATAATTAACAAACAGCATTTCATTTCAATCTCCTGCCAACAGTGTGCAAATGGTTTCATTGGAGACTTTATCACTCTGCCTAAGTTGACACAGCTAAGAGTCAGAAATCAGCTGCTCCATAGCCCCCACTCTTGTAGAGGCTAGAAAAATGATTCCCTTAGTAAGTAGGCAAGAACATGAATTCTGCCATCCATTGATTAATTAATATCTGTTAGTAAGTATTTCAAATATTCATTCAAAACAACTTTGTGAAGTTAACACAAATATTATTCAGTTTATAGATTTTTTTCTTAAAGGCGAGACTTGGAAAGGTTAACTATTTTCTTTAGTGATAGAATTGTGAAATAGATCCAGAAGGAAAAAAATAGAACTTCTGTATTAACTGCATGATTTCCTAGAAGTAATGTGGGCATGGTGCTAATCATTGTGTTGACACTAGACTTTAATGTTGAAAACAGAGTACAACAAATAACAACAAATCCCATTATCACTCAAATGTTTACTAGATGCCAAATGCACATCTATTTAGTATGTGCAGGCACACAATCCTCTTACAGAACACATTATGTCAATCTTATGTCATTAAACATATAAGGAGCAAAGTCATTGAGTTTTGTAATGTTTTACCTGGTCATATAATAAATTTCTAGTTTTTGTCTGAACTTGACAATCTTATATTTTCTAAATAGAAAACTACTAAAGCATTGAAGGAATACAATTGATTCTCAATTTATTTAATATTTCATTCTAAACATAGCTATGATTGATAAGCATAACATTACAATGTGAGTGTTATAACTGAGTCAACTCCAAGATATCGCCTACTACAGCGCAAAGACATTACCCTACTAACATCAACCAACCTTCCTCAGGATCAATTTCCTAGAGGATTTTCTTATATTTCTAGGCCATAAATTTCATCAGTTTCTGTCTACTCTTAATTATAACTACTGAACTAGTCACTACATTTAAAAATAAATTTTCTTCAAGTTTTTTCCTCATAAGTCTTATAAATGTGCATCTTAAATTGACACTCTAAAAAGTCACATTTTTCTATTATGTTCTTGAACAAAATTAGTAGGAGAAAGTCTTTTCCTAGAAATTAAGTATCAGTATTTTCTGGATATTTCCTATAACACACCTTTGTCCTTCTGCAACATTGTTTCTCTTGGTTTTCAGACAATTTGATGCCAGTTCTAGACTTAAGAATTTTAGGTTCAGAATTTTAGGGGTTAAGTCTTAAATTTGTATCTTCCATTTCTATGTCATTCACAAATTAGATCATTCCTTCAAAAAGTATCAGTATTTTCTGGATATTTCCTATAACACACCTTTGTCCTTCTGCAACATTGTTTCTCTTGGTTTTCAGACAATTTGATGCCAGTTCTAGACTTAAGAATTTTAGGTTCAGAATTTTAGGGGTTAAGTCTTAAATTTGTATCTTCCATTTCTATGTCATTCACAAATTAGATCATTCCTTCAAAAAATTGTATGTATAGAAACAAGGCAATAATATTTAGAATACTTACAATATTTAGATGTGACAATGAAAATTAAATAATTTTGTTTACTGTAAAAAGTGACTTTGTGGTTTTCTAGCCATTTCCTTGTCCTTTTGTATATGATGCTACATGAAATCAGAAGGTTATTGAAAAACCAATGATATAGGGGAAAGACATTCTTATTGCTAATAGATATTGTGACTACCACTTGGCAGAATATCACAGAAAGAGTCAAATAAGTTTTAAAGCCTAGTTCTGACACTGGTAGCTTTCAGTGTATAGTACTTGAAGGTAAGGCTCTGTATTTCAGTCAGAAATCACAGCATAAGACTTGATTGCAGGCAACTCTCACTTCCAATATAATTCTATCTTCTGTTTAGAGTCCATCACTACCACTTTTGTGATTCTTCAAAGATGTATATTTCTACATAAGTGTGGTATCACTTCCCTTCCCTCTCTGGATGAAAGAGCAGTGGAATAATTCCACTTAAGAGTCCATAACTACTTTGTTCATGGTCTTGCTTCAGAACACCCACCTGTTGGCTTGGCTTACATGGTCACTCAATCAGATGCTTGCCAGGATGGACACCCTTCAATTGTTCCCATTTTCTTGAAAACCTTGTCCTGATGAGTTCAGTGCTTCTTCACTAAAGGATCCTGCTGTGTCAGGGTCAACAGTGAGTAAGTTTAACCTCAAGCTTGTAAATGAAGACCCTAATGTGATTACATCAAAGTCTGCTTGTGACTGGTCTCATGGAGCTCTCGAAGGAAGCACAACACATGAGCCCAGGAACTTTGACCATTATCAAATTGCTTAGTTTCTTTCTCTGTGTCATTGTCTTCATCCATAAATCTGGAATTCAGCAGCAATAGAATTGTATTAAAGTTTATAAGTTAACCAAGTAAATTGCTTAGGTATAGCAAACTATCCAAGTGTGGTTTGAGCATTATTAGAATTTTAGGCCAACCAGAGGAAAGTCTGCCATAATTCAAGAGAAACTCATTTCTCAAAGCATTTTACCTTTCTGAGAATTTAATACATGCCTATGATGTGTTTTGATAAAACTTACCTCCTGTTCTTTCCCCTATTAACAAAACAACAAAAAACCCTGCCAATTCCTCTCTACCACTTCTCCTCCTGACTTCATGATTTATCTTTCTCTTTCTCCCTTCTCCCTCTCTTTCTCATCCCATACTCTCAATACCCACTGAATGCACTTAGTGCAGCCAGCATCTGCATGGGCATGGCAACCTCTCAGGCCCTCATCCCTGAAAAAAAAATCCTGACATTACCTCTCTAAACATCTGTCAGTTATCAGTAGGGCCTTAGATAGGAGATTCTAATATTCTGACCCTTCTTCTGTGTTGACTCAGCACAGTTGAAGAAGCAACTGTAATATAAATGTCCCACTTGGAGCTAAATATTCCATAGCTCTGTTTTGGCGTTTTTAACCAAGTGAACTGATCTAGGCCAAACTTCTTTTCTCTGTGTTTCATTACTTTTGAAAAATGTATAATATATATATATATATATATATATATATATATATATATATATATATATATGGCAGTATTCTTTTTATTTCCTTCATCTAAAAAAAGTCCCTTGTGGAGGTCCCAAGTCCTGACACTATTATTGAGGCTATGGAGTGCTCAAAAAAAGGGACCCAGCATGACCGTACTCTGGAAGACCCAACAAGCAGCTGAAAGAGTCAGATGCAGATATTTGCACCCAACCAATGGACAGAAGCAACTGACCTTGTTGTTGAACTAGGGAAGGCTGAAAGAAGCTGAGAAGGGTGACCCTGTAGGAGGACCCATGTGATCCCTCAAACACTGGACCACCAAAAAGGCAGCATACACCAGCTGACATGAGGCCCCCAACTCACATACAGTTGAGGACTGCTGGGTCTGTGTTCATTCAGAGATGATGCACCTAACCCTCAAGAGACTGGAGGCCCCAGAGAGTTTAGAGGTCAGATGTGTTGGTAAGTGGGGACATCCACATGGAGACAGGGAGTTGGGGAGGAGATATAGGAGGTGGAACAGTTGGAGGGTGTACAAGGAGGTGGATAAAATATGGAGTGAAAAGAATAAGTTAATTAAAAAAAAGTCCCTTGTGACTAGATCACCAAATAAATAATAGCTACTCTCTTAATAGGCCATCTGATCTACTATGGTAATGATAAGTGTAATGCTAAGAAAAAGCAATCCAATTGTATGGCTTTAAAAATACATCTGATCTTGTTAGAAAGCTATTTGTGTTTACAAAGAAAACAGAGACAATCCATTCATTCATGCTGTGAGGAATCGCTCTGGCAGCTCACCTCCAGGTTGTTAATGTTTTGTAGTGATTGAATTCAATCATGAAATTGCAAAGCTATTCAAGTTCTCCTAAAGTGGAAACTGCTGTGTCATTGCCAACAAATACCTCTAACGGAAAATGCTCAAAATAATTGGCCTTTTTCAAGGTACTTTTCATTTTCCATGTAATCTATGAATATAAAATAGGATATCGTTCTAATTAAAGACTTTTTATCTTGGTCTTAAAACACTCAACGCCAGGTGTAAAGAAATATTTTCATACTGAGAAACATCAGACCTTCTGATGCTCAGGGTGGTTTGTGCATGCCTTGGAATCTCTCAACGTTCCTGATGGTTTGATAGTGTTCTCTTCGTGGGTTATGTGTACATTGTCAGCTTAGAGTTAATTATTCACATATGCTTCATGTGCACTTCAAAAGAGTTCCTGGTGGGTGGATGGAAGAAAGGTTGTAAAGACAGGAAGAGTCAAGAGGGTTGCCCAGTCATCACCTTCTTGACATTAAAAAAAAAAAAAAAAAGTTAACATTGTCAAACACTTCAAAGAGATGCTTAGAAGGCTGGCCCAGGTTTGAACTCTGCCCATGGATGTCAAATGCTAGAACAGAAATAAGAAATGAGTAATTTGTGGCAGGTACTCCCCCATCCCTCATCAACTGTACAGTGTGCAGACTTAAGCTAATTCCGTAATCCCTGGTACTATTTACTAACTGATTTTCAGGCCAATATTTGTGAGCAAAATAAGAAGACCTAAGGCAGAGAAAACCAGATATATGGGTATGCACCTTGTATGCATGCAAGTCTTTGAAGTATAAATGAAAGGAGAAAAGCAATTACCTTGTTGGCAGAAAAAGTGCCTTTGCATATTATTCTCCAGACGTCTTTCCCTCAGGTCAGTGTTTCAGACTGGGGCACAAATCAAAAAGGAGTGTAACCCTTTCGTTCTAGGGGCTCTGGGGATAGTTTCCAATGATGAGGAACCTTCTATATAGTGTGCAGCATTGAGATAAGGCCTTGATGGAACTTTTTGAAATTCCACCAGTGCTTACCACTTGTCCAAGCTTCTCTTTATTTAATAATAGACAACATAGGATTAGCATGACATTATTTACCTACTAACCAGTTTATCAGATTAACTTAATAAAAGGTACATGTTAGGAATAAAAAGCTCAGAGGGTGTTGATGTAAAAAAAAAAAAAAGAAAATGTGGTTGAGGATTTGACTACACAAACTGATTCTTACTCAGATTTAATCTTAAAGTTACATTACTAGTAGAAAATGTAGATGGTTTTTGGTACAGGGTCTCATGAGCCTCACTGGCTCTTGAATTCCTTAAGAATTTGGCCTTGAACTCCTCATCCTCCTCTAGTTTCAGCCTTCCTATTGTGGGATTATAGACATATGCTCAGTCTCAATAGACACATTTTTAAATAAACATATTGAATTTTGAAGGGTATCCCGTATAGATACATTCACTTCCTAATCAGTGAGATGTTTCACATAGTTTCTCTCTGTGTGTCTTCATGTCTCTGTGTCTCTGTTCTGTGCCTCTGTCTATATAAGCCTTTCCCTCTCCCTCTCCCTTTCCCTCTCCCTCCCCGCTCTCTCATCTCTCTTCTCTTTGGTTGTCTGGTTTCTGTCTGGTTGTCTCTCAGCCTCTCTCTTAACTCTCTGTCTCTATCTCTTTCTCTCTCTCTCTCTCTCTCTCTGACTGATTGATCATTCTCATATACCAAAGTCTGTGCTATAGGAGTGGCAAGCCAGTGGTATGGTAATTTCTAAGTAAAGAAGAGAAATAGAAGTCAGAAAGATGGATCTGCTAAGTGTGAGTGTTTACCTTTAAATCAGACAACCTAAATGCATTTCCCAAAACTCACATATAGAAATGGAAGAATCAACTCCCTCAAATTGTCATTAGACCTCTACATGTGCACTCTGATATATGTGCTTTTCACTACAACTACGACATATTTTCATACACTAAATAAATTTAAAGTAAAATGATTAAAAAGAAGGCTATGGCTTCCTAAGGAAGAACCCTCTTCCATGTGAGTGAAGCCTGCATCCAGAAACCACTACAGCAATACCCTTCTTCAATGAATGATTTGATTGTTGCATTAGAACCATTGTGCACAACTTGTGTCTTAAAAGTCATGGCACTGGCACTGGAGACATGGTTCAGCAGCTAAAAGCATTGGCTGCTCTTCCAAAGGAGCAGGGTTCATTGTCCAGCACCCACATGGCAGTTCAAAATTGTCTGTAACTCAAATTCCAGTGGATCCAATTCTGTCACACAGACATACATGCAGGCCGAACACCAAATGCACATAAAAATTTAAAAATGAATAAATAATCTATTTTTAAAAGGTCAGTACACATGCTTCTTTTACAGAACAATCCTTTGCAATTATATCCAGGAGGACAAAGACTTCAGGTAGGGTCAAATTTGCATAATTATGACCAGCTATAATGGGCTTCTACAGTGTTTTAAGAAAAGTTGTTGGAAAGATGCCTATTTTAAAATTCATCTTGTTGTTCCCCAGTGATTTAAATTCCAGTTTCTAGCCCAATTGTGCCATGGCCTGTGGGTCCTGTTGACTTAAATGCAGGACAGCTTTGACCCACAGAAACATAAATCTAAGGAGTAAAGAATAAAAAGAGACAACCAGAGAGTCAAGGGTGTCTGGGTTCGGGAACCTGTTTTCTGATTACAATTAAATCTGTTAGAAACCCCATGAATTAAAACATTATTTCCATTCAATGTATCTCAGATACAAATGCAGCACTTGGGTCAGCTCCTTGGCAAGATGCCTAAGCTTTTATAGTTTGCAAAGGCCTGGGGATGCACATGAATGCAAAGCCCACTTGGGTCCACTGTTTTTGTCCCAAACAAAGCAGCACCTCCATGCGCATCCACCTGGGTCTTTCCTAGTCCCAGGAGCCTTATCCCCTCTGCACCTGTCTTCCTCATGTTTCTCATTGGCAGGACATCCTTTGCTAGCTGGAAACTTCCACACTGTACTTTGGCTCATTTTGCCTGGTGATCACGAAGGGCACCTCTTATCTCTTAAGATTATGGAGTCCACTGTTATTATCTCTCCAAACACTTGATGTCTTCAGATTGATTAAACTCAGATCATTAGTGATAGAAAGGCAAGGATTGATTTCCCAGGTGCCATGGGGCCTTTTTGCTGTTGTTGTTGTTTTATTGTATTTCCCCCCCTCTGGAGCTAAGGATTGAACCCAGGGCCTTGTGCTTGCTAGGCAAGCACTCTACCACTGAGCTAAATCCCCAACCCCACCATGTGGCCTTGAGTAAGTTATTTCAACTTTGAATGTCCCAGGTTGCTCTGCCTAAAACAAAGGCCACAGTGGGTATTTCACTGAATTAATGTTAGTTAGCATTCACATGAGATGGCATGCTCCCAGGCTTAAGTGATGGTTCCATAAACATTGATGGCTTTTTTATTTAAAAAGCAAATGGCATCATCATCAACAACAACAACAACAAAAAGCATTTCATTTAAAATACTTGGATGATCAGGTACCAGGCAGATGGAGACACTGGTCTGTTTCATTTCTAACTAGCAACTTGACTATGAGCTACTTAGGTGAAGCCCAGAAGCACAGCCTTACCACTCAGTTTTCTTATCTGAAAAAGAGAAGTTGATAATTCTCTTCTTGAAGAATGTTGTGAAGAGCAAATGATGCAATTGGCCAGCGAACTTCCTAGAACCTACTGGGAATGGTAGGTAACAAGACATCATTTAATCAGGTTTGTGTCTCACCTGGATTTCATTGGATGAGAGAGTACCACAGACCAAATGTGTTTGACACAGGTGCAAACTAAACTCAGAGAAGCAGTGAGTTCCTGTGCTTTTGTTGCATCTACATGAGGAATTTCCTTTGTGAGCAGGTCTCAGTTGTCTCTCACTGTCCTCATAAACATACAAGACCTGTTGTGTGTTGGATTTAGATCCCACTATTATGACATTTTATAATCCTGATAATCATCAAGGCCCTGCCTCCAAATGCAGTCATGCAGAGGATGTATCAGTCCCTTTTCCTTTACTCACTTGTGCTGGGGAGTTTATGATGAAATCGTATGTTTTTTTTTAAATAGTTTCAGAGACTGAACATTGAATAATAGGATGCCAGCTCTGATGAGAGCCCCTTTACTATATTCTATCATGGCTAGGGCAACATGAAGGATGCACAGGAAAGGAGCAGGATATGTTGTGAGAGTAGACTCAGAGCAGGAGAATGGAGGGTCCAGTAGACCTTCTATTAGGCCTGCCTTTTAAAAGTCCCACCATCTTTTCACAGCAGCACTAAGAAGAACAGTTTTCAGCTCATGAAAACGTGGAAGGTAGCCTCATCTAAGCCACAGCAAGACACTGGGCCTTCAGCATGTGAATTTGGGTAACACAGTTCATTCCATGTAAGTAATGATCATAATTCAGATAGCAATAGATGGAAGAGAGAGTAGGTACCAGGTAATGAGTATCATTAACTTCTTGGACATTGGCCGTACACAGATGACAAGAAGTTGCTGTTATTCTTTGCCACTGTTATTTCTCTCAGGATCAAAAGAGAGACTGAGGAAAAGGAAAGAGTCACCTTGAGACATCAAAATGTGGGTTTAAATCAGGCCCGTCTTTTCTTCAGTGTGAAATCTGGCCAAGAGTTGTCACTCTGTGAGGCTCAGTCTCCACATGTGTGACAGATGGTCAGGGATACTTCATTTGGGGGATTGTTGGAAAAAGATCTCATCTATCTCCTTGTGCACACCAGGAATTTAAACATCTGTATGTACTTTGTTAGACTCTTCCAGAATGCATGTTCCCAGATGGCATGCGAGTCAAGGGTTCCCCTGCAAGATCCTGCCGTGCTCCTGTGAGAGTCACCCTCAGGAACCGGAGTTGATTGCATTGAGTGCTGCTGCTTCTTAAAACTAGCATACACTGGCAATCGCTCGTGATCTTAAGAATCTTTTATAGAGCCTGTCAAGTGCCTCGAAATAGAAACAGCCCTTTGGCAGGTCAGAATCACAAAGAAGTACTAGTCAGTGGGGAAAACAAGGGAGCCCACAGGCAGACGTGGTTCCTTTTGAATATCACAGGAGATAATCACCCTGTTATAAGACTAAATTCAGTCACAGTGACCTTAGGCCTTTTGTCTCAGCTGCAGCATCTGCAAGTCTGACAGCAGGAGAAAGAAACTGTCCCTAGTGGGTACTGCAGTCAGATTTGCTGCATGGTACATAGGTTGGAGGTTAATGCATTGGTTTGTTCCTCACTACTGTAAAGGTCACTGGATCTCTGCAAGGCTGGTCTGTGATAGAAAAGAGTATTTGGAAAATCTGATTAAACTCTCCTCCACTTTGGCTTGTTCCATATTTCTCAGAACAGTGAAAAGAGCACAGCGGTTCTAAAGAAGACATTTTAGGTCAACTGACATCCTCTAGATCACAGTTTGAAAAGTTCTCTGGGGAAAATTTTTAAGTTCACAGGTCTCCAGAACAATGGGAACTCTAGCATCATCAGCAACAGATCATTTATTATTTATCCGGTCACCCAATCACTGTGACTTCAGAGTAAATATTAGACCCAGAGGATATTCAGGTGTGTGGGGCTAATCATGGTTTTAAGGAGCCCACAAGGGAGACATCAAACAAAAAAGTTATTATGTCATGCTCAGTGGTTTTCAACCTTCCTAATGCTGTGACCCCTTTAATCATGTTGTGGTGACCCCCCAACAATAAAAGTATTTTGTTGCTATTTCATAACTATAATTTTTCTTACTTCTATTGCTATGAATCATGATGTGAATATCTGACACACAGAATATCTGATATCCAATCCCCAAAGAGCTCGTGACCCAACAGGTTGACAAGACACTGGGCCTTCAGCATGTGAATCTGGGTAACATAGTTCATTCCATATAAGTAATGATCATAATTCAGATAGCAATAGATGGAAGAGAGAGCAGGGACCAGGTAATGAGTATCATTAACTTCTTGGACATTGGCAGTACACAGATGACAAGAAGTTGCTGTTATTTTTTGCCACTGTTATTTCTCTCAGGATCAAAAGAGAGACTGTGGAAAAGGAAAGAGTCACCTTGAGTGTATAGTATACCTGTCAGATAGGACCACATGTTAGGCAGTCTGGTTAAGCTTCATAGAAGATGCAGGAATGCTTGAATCAGATCATTGGAAACCTATACATTTGAACCGAAGTACAAAAGATGAGGATTATGGGTTGAAGAAATTCTACTTCTGTGATGCAGAAGAGGCATACAGATGACTTTACAAAGTTGAAATCTTTCTACTTGACATCATGCCCTCGTGGTATGTTTGAAGAATGGTATTTATTTCTATCAGCATATCTAAGTATACAACACAAATCAGGCCACTAATCCACAGCTACCTTTTGAAGCAACTTTTCCTGAGTCCCTTGTGCATTGAATTTCCATCTATTGGAGTTTCTCTTTAAATTCCAGGCTGCGGTCAGCATGTCAGTAAATGCCTAGCACCCTTTTCTGGGCTACTTTCATTGCTTACCATTACACGATGTCAACCTACTTACTTTCATACGAGTTTTATCCTTTTCTTTATTTTTAAGAATGTTATACATTTATATAATAAAATATGATATCCCTTCATTGTTTCTCTCAAACATCCCCAAACTCACCACTAACATGATCCCTCCCTACTTTATGTTGGATTTCTTTTATAACCTACAAAGCCCAACTATAACGACCCATATATGCAAAAATGTGATTCTATTTACTGAAGCATGAGAAACCTAGCTGTGGATACATCATCAAGAATTAATGATTTGCCATTTAACAAACAAATATCCAGTGCCAATAGATTCTTGATAAGGGGTTGGGCTTGGATACATCATCTATGCTACATCATCTATGCTAGAGTTTTGCCTAGCTTTATCTGTATTGGTCTTATAAAGTCGACCGACTGCATTAACCATGTCATGTCTAGAAGACACTTTCCATAGCGTTTCTCTGCTTTCTCTGGCTCTCACATTGTTTCTGTCCTATTCATCAGTAGTATTCACAGACCTTCATGGTAGTGGAATAAGGGTGATAAAGGATTTTTTTTTAATTTATATAGTTTTATTTTGATAATTTGACTACATGTATGTGTTTGAGGGTATCGAATCCCCTGGAACAGAAGTTGAGAGCTGCCATGTGGGTGCTGAGAATTGAACCCAGGTCCTCTGTTAGAGCAGCCAGTGCTATTGACCCCTGAGCCATCTCTCCAGCCCCAATAAAGATGTTTTATATAGACCCAAATACTCAGCCTCTTATTCTTGACACTTTAACCAGTCATGTGTTTCTCCATTGCTTACTGCCCTTTGTATAAAAGAAGTTTCTCTAGCCAAAGTTGAGAGCAGTCCAAGTCTATGGGGATAAGCATAAATGTTCTAAGGCAATTTGATAACAAGGTAATTCATAAAAATAACAATAACAGGTTATACACTAGGGTCTATGATCTCCAAAGATTTTGGATTTCAACCAAGATTACAATAGTAGGCATGAAATTCTGCCCTGTGGAAAAAGCCTCAAATCTAATAAGAAAGAAACTTCTTTCCCTTTAACAGTCATTCAAGTACTGTAGCAGTGTGCATGCCTTGCCTGGTAGGTCAGTATTGCAGTATGCAGGGTCCAGTGTTAGGTAAGATTATTGTCTTCCTCAGCTCCCTAAGTAACACGCCCACGCTATCGTGACTTGTCATCAGGAAGGACATTTTGGTCAATTGAGATTGGTTTTTCATCCCGTAGCTTATCAAGTTTATCATGAGTGCTAATAAAAACAACAGCACTAGCCTGTGTTGTTTTAGAGAAGCCTGGAGACTCCCTGGCAATGATTCCTATGGGAGCATCCCATGCCTTGCACTGGGAGTTTCATTTAGTAACCCGTGTCTTCTGAGAGGGACATTGTCAACACATATGAGATAAATCTGTTCACTTGTTTTTTCAAATTGTATTTTGAAATTACCTTACTAAGGTTTTCATAAGACTTTTTCAGAGACCTTGAGTGTTGCTTAACCCACCCCACCCTTCCTCTTCCCCATTCCTTTGTCCTCACCCCCTATTAATTCTTTAGACCTCAGTATTCTATAATCATCTTTCATTTAGCATGTGTTCTATTATCTCTTCTGTAATTACTTCACTGGTAGAGACTAGTCGGCTTCTGTGCGGCTTTTTCTATCGTCTTGCATTGGACTAGCCTCTCCTTTATCCCCTGATTTTCCCCATATCACACATTCTTCCCTGTTTAAAGCCATCTGTCCCCAACATCTTACATCACTACTTTTATCGTACTTATAACCTCCTCCCTCCTCTCAACTAACAAGCCCCTGTCAAAGGCCTGTTTCTAGCTCCCTGGCTTCCATTTGCAATGAAAATTAAATACACAAAAGAAACTACTTAAAGCTGGAATCTACATACTAGGGAGAATAAAGGACATTTGTCTTTCTTTCTGAATTGCTTAACAGTGTCTCTTTTGTCCAGTTCCATCCATTCAATTACAATTACAAATTGTCATTTTTATTAGAGCTGAGAAATATTCCATGTGTATTATGTACCACATTTTTCATATCCATTTATTTGTTTATGGACACCTTGGTTGATTCTGTTCTCTAGATGTTGTAAATAGAGTCTAAATGAACATTGATATTCAAGTGTCTCTATAGTAGGATATAAAGTTCATTGTATATATGTCTAGGGGTCATATACCTGAACCTTAGAGTAGTTCACTTTATTACTATTAAACTTTTTTAGAATTACTCATTTTATTTTATGTTCTTGATTGTCATGTCTGCATGTATGTGTATGCACCAAATGCATGCCTTGTGCCCAGAGAGGTCATAAGAGAGCATCTGGTCTCCGAGGAGTTATAGATGGTTGTAAATCTCTAAGTGGACACTGAGCAAATAACTCTGGTTTACTGCAAGAACAACACATGCTTTATGATTGAAAAGCTATCTCTGCATCTCTTTATGTGATAGCTTTTTCTAGTTATTTTTTAAAGAATATTCAGACTAATTTTCAACGGGTATGCACTAGCTATCATCCTCACCAACAGAGTATAAGTGTTTCCCTTTCCAGGTCTAAAAAGATGGTCCACATAGTAAAAACACTTGTTATTCTTGTGTAGGGCCCAGTTTTGATTGCCAGGACCTACATAGTGTCTTACAACTGTCCATAACTCCTGTTTCAGAGGATGCTCTGAAGACATGGATGCAAGACATGCAGTTGGTGTACATAAATAAATCATTAAAAGAAAAGAGTCCCTGTTTTGCCATATCCATACTAGAATTTGTTGTCTTTTGTATTACTAAGATGGTCATTCAGGTTGGAGTGGAATAGTGTCTTCAAGTAGTCTCATTTTTCATTTCACTGATGTCTAAGGATGCTAAACACTATTTAAATTGTTTTCTAGTTATTTGAATTCTTCTAAGACTTTTCTGTTCCAAGTCATTGTCTATATTTTAGAGAAATATATATTCTTAATGCTTATGTGTTATTATTTATTTGTATATTCCTAAAACTTATCCTCTGTTAGATTAATGGTTAGCAGACTTTTTCTTCACATCCTGTGGGCTGTCTCTTGATTCACTTCTCAGTTTCCTTTGCCATACAGGTCTTTAGTTACATGAAATGCCATTGTTGATGTGTGGTCTTAGTTCGTGTACTACCAGAGACTCCTTCAGAATGTACTTCACTATGCCTACAAGTTGAAATTTGATAAATGAATAAAAAAATTGCTATTGCCACTAACATCTGAAACAAGGCAAAGGTGTTTACTTTCTCCACTCCTATTCAACACAGCATTTGAAATCTCAACTGTGTTTTTGATCTTAGCCATCCTGACTGGTGTGAGATGGAATCTCAGGGTTGTTTTGATTTGCATTTCCCTAATGACTAAGGATGATGAACATCTCTTTAGGTGCTTCTCAGCCATTAGATATTCTTCAGGTGAGAACTCTTTGTGGAGCTCTGTACCCCATTTTTTAATAGGGTTACTTGCCTCTCTGGAGTTTAACTTCTTGAGTTCTTTGTATATCTTGGATATTAGCCCTCTGTCGGATGTAAGGTTGGTAAAGATCATTTCCCAGTTAGTTGGTTGCCGCTTTGTCTTTTTGACGGTGTCTTTTGCCTTGCAAAAACTTTGTAATTTAATGAGGTCCCATTTGTCTATTCTTGATCTTAGAGTATAAGCTATTGGAGTTCTGTTCAGGAAATTCTCCCCTGTGCCCATTGTTGGCGAGGATGTGGAGAAAGAGGAACACTCCTCCACTGCTGGTGGAATTGCAGGCTGGTACAACCACTCTGGAAAGCAGTCTGGCGGCTCCTCAGAAAACTGGGCATGACACTTCCGGAGGATCCGGCTATACCACTCCTGGGCATATACCCAGAGACTTTACCTGCATGCAATAAGGACACATGCTCCACTATATTCATAGCAGCCTTATTTATAATAGCCAGAAGCTGGAAAGAACCCAGATGTCCCTCAACGGAGGAATGGATTCAGAAGATGTGGTATATTTACACAATGGAATACTACTCTGCAATTAAAAACAATGAATTCACGAAATTCCTAGGCAAATGGTCAGAACTTGAAAATATCATCCTTAGTGAGGTAACCCAATCACAAAAGATCACACATGGTATGAAGTCACTGATAAGGGGATATTGACCCAGAATCTCAGAATACCCTAGACACAATCAGCATATCAATAGATTTCTAAAAAGATGGAAGGAGAGACCCCTGGTCCTGGAAAGACTGGATGTAGGGGAACGCCAGGACAGAGTAATGAGAGGGGGTTGAACGGAGAAAAGAGGGAGGGAAGGGGGCTTATGGGACTTTCGGGGAGGGAGGAAACGGGAAAGGGGAAGTGATTTGGAATGTAAATTAAAAAAATAAAATAAAATTAAATTAAAAAAATAAATAAATAAATAAATAAATATAAAAAAAAAAAGAAATCTCAACTGGAGCATTAAGATAGAAAAGAAAATAAAAATAAATGATACAAATAGGAAGAGAAGAAATCAAGGCATCCCTATGATATATTCTTTAATATAAAAGACTCTAGTTAAAAAAATGTCCTCTTTGTGGATAATAAATAATTCTAGCAAGTGGCAGAATAAAAAATACACAAAAATCAGCCACCTTCCTATAAACCAATGACAAACAGACTGAAAAATACATCAGGCAAACAATCTCATTCATAGTACTCACAAAAAATAAATTACCTTGGAATGATGAATTTTTTATTGTCTCACCTTATATTTTATTTATTTTTATTTTTTATTAATCATTTTATTCATTTACATTTCAAATGATATCTTCTTTTCCTGTAACCCCTCCACAACCCCCCTCCCATCCCCCTCTCCCTCCTTCCCTTTGCCTCTATGAGGATGCTCCTCCACCCATTTATTCACTCCCACCTCACTGCTTTAGCATCATCTTACACTGGGGTCGAGCCTCCATAGGACCAAGGCCTCCCCTCCCATTGATGTCAGATAAGGCCATCCTCTGCTATGTATGTATCTGGAGCCATGTATGCTCTTTGGTTGGTGGCTTAGTCTCTGGGAGCTCTGGGTGGTCCAGTTAGTTGATACTGTTCTTCCTATAGGGTTGCAATCCCCTTCAGCTCATTCAGTCCTTCCCCTAGCTCTTCCATTGGGGTTCCTAGGTGCAGTCTGATGATTGGCTATGTCTACATCTGTATTAGTCAGTTGCTAGATGAACCTCTCAGGGGACATCCATACTAGGCTCTTGTCAGCAAGCCATATCACCCTGAACACACCTGATCTTGTCTTATTTTTTATTTTGCATCTTGTATCATTTATTTTGACAAGCACAGCCATTGCACACATTAGTTCCTTTGCCATTATTGGCTTCCTGCAAAGTCTTGAGAGCAAGAGTTGGATTCAGTTTCTCCCAACCCTCTACTCACCATTGAGAGCCCTACCCCTAGTGCCCACATAGACAGTTGGAGATTGAGTGCCACAGATGGTACATCTCCATAGCAACAGCTGCATATCTGAACTTTTCTAACTGACCTATTGGGCTTGAGTTGCAAGATCCGCAGGCATGGGATGTGAGGAACTGTGCAGTCCCTAATCTCTTTAGCTTCATTCTTTCATATCTGCAGTCTGTAGCCAATGAATAGGCTTTCCTGCTAAATTCTTGTGAGGATTGGATGAGCTTTAACAAAGAGTATTCAGCAAGTACTTGTTGGCATCCACAATAGTGCCTGGATTTGGTGACTGTATATGGGATGGATCCCCAGGTGGAACAGTCTCTGGATGGTCTTTCTTTCAATCTCCACTCCACACTTTGTCTCTATGTCTCCTCCCATGGGTATTTTGTTCCCCCTTCTAAGAAGGACCAAAGTATCCACACTTTGGTCTTCCTTCTTCTTGAGCTTCATGTGGTCTGTGAATTGTGTCTTGTGCATTCCGAGCTTCTGGGCTAATATTCACTTGTGAGTACATACCATGTGTGTTCTTTTGTGATTGGGTTACCTCACTCAGGATGATATTTTCTAGTTCCATCCATTTGCATAAGAATTTCGTGAATTCATTGTTTTTAATTGCAGAGTAGTATTCCATTGTGTAGATATTCCACATCTTCTGAATCCATTCCTCCGTTGAGGGACATCTGGGTTCTTTCCAGCTTCTGGCTATTATAAATAAGGCTGCTATAAACACAGTGGAGCATGTGTCCTTATTACATGTTGGAGAATCTTACCAAAGAGTACACATGGAGGGACCCATGGCTCCAGCTGCATATGTAGCAGAGGATGGCCTTGTTGGTCATCAAAGGGAGGAGAGGCTCTTGGTCCTGAGAAGGCTCTATGCCCCATTATAGGGGAATGCCAGGAAAGGGAAGCAGGAGTGGGTGAGCAGGGCATGGGATGGGATAGAGTGTTTTCAGGAAAGGGGATAACATTTGAAATGTAAATAAAGAAAACATCTAATCAAACAAACAAACAAACAAAAAGCAGAGTATTCACTAATGGATCCACCTCTCTCTTTACTGTAAAGGTACTGAACTAAGGAGTGCTGTCCTTTGAGGCACAATTCCTTCAGACTTGTATTTATATAAGCATAGGCTAAATATACACACAATATTAGATGTTGCTTGAGGGTAGAACATTTCCTCTTGACAAATCTTTGAACTCTATTGTATTATACAAAGCCAAACAGGCTTTGCAAGTTCTGAAAACTGATATATTAAAAAGAAGATATATTACATTGTTGTATTCCACAATTGAATTAAAGTTTCTATCAATTCCCAGTCATATTGGTACAAAACTTTTTTTCACACAGAGCATCTTTGATAAATTACACTGTATATATAGTCACAGGGTAAGCTATACTAGTATAATAGCACTCATGTAAACTGTATTCACTGCACGACACATAACAGACTATCTAGTTTCAAGAACCTCAGGGCCCCAGTCCTCCTGGCAGGTTGCAAAAGGCTGGTGTTTGGCTAGTACAACTGTCTTCTGTTGCTTTGCCTTCCTCAGTCCCTGGTCTGAACATTTCATTTGTAAAGCCTGGAAAAAGAAACAAATAAATGAACAAACTAATAAAAAAAACCCCACCACATATAAGTGGATTCCTCAGAAAGTACAACAGACATGAAATGTGGTATGTGTATGACATTAAATGGTGGGGATTTTTATACAATTCTACATTTAAAACCAGTGCATAATATATAGACACAAATTTCAGTTGATGACTTGTATACATTTCAAGCTCTTCTGCATAAATGCTAGAATTAGAAAAATTACATTAATCAGTGTCCATTTAAGAAAAAATCATGCCTTAGTTTAATATTGTGAAATCTGAGGAATGGAGACAGCTTTGGTCAGTGTAAGGATCCTTCCTGGAGGGACAAGTCACTGAAATCTAGGAAGTGTTTTGCCCTGTTTTTCCACATTGTTCCTTCTGGGTCTCGGGGAGCAACCATGATGCTAAGTCTCTCTCTGGTTTTCCTCTGCAGACAGCGTTGAAGATGAACTGGAGATGGCCACTGTCAGGCATCGGCCTGAAGCCCTGGAGCTGCTGGAAGCCCAGAGCAAATTCACCAAGAAAGAGCTACAGATTCTTTACAGAGGATTTAAGAATGTAAGGACGTTCTTTTTAACCTCACCTTTACCCAGTTTTCAGAGGAAGACTAAAAATGCCTAGGGGAGGGGCCAGGAGCACACTACCCCTTGAGAGTCCAAAGCCTGTGCATCCCTTTCCTCATCTCTCTTAGATCTGAATATAGTCAGTTCCCACTGGAACTTTGACGAGCCAAGGATGGGAGAGTTTAATTGACTGTTAGACAAGGATGGGTCCTGAAAGGGTTTTCTTAATTAAATTCTTTTGTTGAGATTTATTTTCTTCCTTGGGTGTATAATATAATATGTGCTTCCTCTTTATTTTTTTTTTAACTATAAACTAGTGTATGCCTATAAAATGTTATTTGGGACCACAGACATCCAAACACACTGAGGATGCCTGTAAATCCTCAGGATACAAAGGCCGAGTTCAGCACCAACTGTCTAGTTTCAGAGGCCATTCAAGAAACCGCTAGAAAAAAAAACAAAAACAAAAACACAAAGCAATGTCAAAGAGCCACCTGGAATCCACACAAGGTTCATGGACTTTTCTTGGTCCAAGGAAACATCAAAAAAGCGCATCCAATGAACGAATAACCACAGAACCAGAATGAACTTGGGGGAATAAGTGTGAGAAAGGGGCCTGGTTTTCCTTTGTGTTGTGTCTTTCCTCCCTGCCTCTCTCTCGTTGTGTTTGTAGGGGTGGGGGCAGGGCGTGACTGTGTGGGTGTGTGGGTGTGCATTTGAGCATCTGTGTGCCACATGTGCACAAGAGGTCAAGCTTCTGTTTCTTTACTTAGGTGCCACCCACCTTGTTCTCTGAGACATGATCTAGCTTGTCTACAGCTTACCAAGTAGACTACTCTACTTTTCAGCAAGCTTAGAAGTTCTTCTGAATTCATTGCCTGCCATGGTGGGAATACAGGCATAGTTCATGGCACTACCATTTTGCACACAGAGTATAGGGATCAAACTCAGGTTCTCAAAGTGTTAAGACAAACAATTTACTGACTCAACTATCTTTCCAGCCCACCAAGCCACAAATCTCTTCCCCCTACCCGTGTGTGTGTGTGTGTGTGTGTGTGTGTGTGTGTGTGTGTGTGTGTCTGTGTGTGTGTGTCTCTGTGTGTGTCTGTGTGTGTTGATGAGTCTGTAGCCCATCTTTCAATAAAGCATTTCTTGTATATACCGCTATTTTGGAAAGAAAAGATATGGAATTGTGGGTGGAATTTGATAAACAATGGTAAACAGTCTTTACAAATAGACCAGCAATTGCTATTTATAAATCCTGATTGGGGCAGCCTGAATATATGTCCACACAAAGACTAGTACTTTGGAAAATTAGACCTCCTCAATTTTCTCCAGTGTTTTGAACTCAAATCAGTATTCATCAAATGAATAATTTTCTTTTTTTGCTTTGATTATTTCTTTGTCTGTGGTAGTGGTCTGTACTCACATTGACAAATAATGCACTCAGTGTTGAAGGGAAAAAAAATACCCAGTGCTTGTCTCACAGATTGGAGCCTGTTAATTATGTCCATTTCTGGTACTAAGAAAATTACTGTGTTTTATTATTTGAAGAAGAAAATATTGTCAGTCAATCCAAACCTAAGGGACCCGTTGGTTGTCACAAAGCATGGTTGTCTGTTATCTTGATGTGGATGTGACCTCCTTTCCGGATGTATCATCATCAAGGGAAGTGATAACATGGGTCCCTGAAAGGATCAGACTAAAGATCAGTGTCTCAAAAGCCAAAGAAAGCATGGTTTCCCATTAAAGAGTTCATGACCTGAGCAAGTGTCCAAGCTTACTACTGTTTTAAGTCCATTTAAACATAGCTTCCTTTAAATTATTGTTTGTGCATCCAATTGCACATCAGCCCAATATTGTGATCTTATACACACCTAAACCAAAGGAAGTAGCTATAGGTATTCCTTTTTAGTTTCTTCCTATTATTTTATTTTTAGGTTTCCAAGTTGGGATAAAAAGTAGTAAGATTTATTATAAAGTTTCCATACACACTCTTATTATTGCTCCTCCTTCTCTGCTCCCTTCTTTCAACCCTCTGCCTCTCTCATGATAGACTCCTTTCTGCCCAAACCAGATCTCCTTCTCCTTTCATGTCATGTGTATTTTTGTACTATTTGCTTTTTAAGCCCCTTTCAACAATGATTTAAGATCCCTCTGCCCTGCCCTCTCATGTTCCCCTTTCCAGTTTCCTGGCCCCTCTACTCCTCAACATATTCTCTCTCTCTCTCTCTCTCTCTCTCTCTCTCTCTCTCTCTCTCTCTCTCTCTCTCTCTCTCTCTTTCTCTCTCTCTCTCTCTCTCTCACACACACACACACACACATACACACACACACTCTCTCTCATACATATATAAATACATACATATATATGTTAAAATCTAGCGTCTGCATGCAAGAAAAAAAACTATCTGTCTGGGCTTGGTATACTTTCCTTAAGATAATAATGTCTAATTCTAACCATTTTTCTCTAAATGTTATTTCACATATTTATGTTAGCAAAATTCTATTGTGTATTCATTCTGCTTATTCATTTACCTTGATGGGCAGCTGCTCTCATTCCCTGAGTATTATAAAAAAGTATATCAGTAAACATAGGTATTCAAGTATCTCTGGGTTGACTTGGAGTTCCTTAGATATATACCCAGGAATGTTTCTGCTTAGGCAATATGGTAGCACTATTAGTGATTTTTTTTTTTCAGAAACTTCAATCCATCATGATTTTCAATGGGACTGAACACATTTATGTTTGAATCAACAATGAGCAAGAGCTTTTTCCCCTCTCAATCTTACCTGTATTTGTTATTAGCTGTTTTCTTGATGACAGACATTGTGAATGAGATGATATAGATGATCAAAGTTCTAATCTCTACTTCACTTGTGACTAAGGAAGCAAAATAAATTTTATACGTCTGTTGTTGGTTATTATTCTATGAGCTGCCTATTTCGTTCATTAGACCATTGATGGTTGAGAAGATTTGAAGTTTTCTTTACTGAATTTACATATTGTAAATTTAGTTCTTTTCTGAGTATAATTAGTACATAGTTTATCTTATTCTGTGATTTACCTCTTTACTCTACTGGTGGTTTGCCTCGCTGCTAGATAGAAACTTTAATATAATTCTCTCTCTCTCTCTCTCTCTCTCTCTCTCTCTCTCTCTCTCTCTCTCTCTCTCTCTCTCTCATATATATGTGTATGTGTTTTTGTGTCTGTGTGCTATTGTATAATTTATGTGATGTGTCATAAGTGTGCTGGACCAGTAGGTAGTTCTTCTGTAACAAGGTTTTAGGGAAGAGGGTCCAGGGCATCAGAGATATAAAGGACAGAACAGGTGAGTCCAGGAGGTCTTGTATAAGCTGTCTTATACCAAGCAAGTTTATTAAGAAGTACAGCATATTTTCCAGTTCTGACCATTTGCCTAGGAATTTTGTGAATTCATTGTTTTTAATTGCAGAGTAGTATTCTTTTGTGTAGATATACCACATCTTCTGAATCCATTCCTCCGTTGAGGGACATCTGGGTTCTTTCCAGCTTCTGGCTATTATAAATAAGGCTGCTATGAACATAGTGGAGCATGTGTTCTTATTGCATGCAGGGGGTCACTGATAAGGGGATATTAACCCAGAATCTCGGAATACCCTAGACACAATTCGCATATCAATAGATTTCCAAGAAAATGGAAGGAGAGCCCCTGGTCCTGGAAAGACTGGATGTAGGGGAATGCCAGGACAGAGAAGCAAGAGGGGATTGAATGGGAAACAGAGGGAGGGAAGGGGCCTTATGGTACTTTCTGAGAGGGAGGAAACAGGAAAGGAATTTGGAATGTAAATAAAAAAACTTAGAAAATAAAAAAAAGAAGTATAGCATATATATACATATATATATATATATATATATATATATATATATATATATATATATATATATGTAGTGTGTGTGTGTGTGTGTGTGTGTGTATAGTGCAGTAGGGGGCTGAGTCCATAGGCAACTATAATACAACAGAACAAAGTCATCTGGAAGTTAATCCACAAGGAGAACATAGAATGCCTCAATGGCTTCATAGAGCAAGCACACTTCAGCCTTGGAACTGATAACCATAGCTCCTTAGGGTAGGTAAAAGGGTTTCCAGGATCCAAAACTGCAGCTTCCCCAAGGCTTTGTCCCCTGGCCATTACTGACTCTGTCAAGCAAATTCCTGTTTTGTAGGAGGAGCTCTGTTTCTTCTCTATAAATCAGGACCTCAGGGAAAATCTTCCAAGGCCCTGGCCCCAGGCTAGTACCAGGCCTCTGCCAAGCATGTTCCTGGACTAGAAAGAGAGCTATGTTCTTTCTTAATACAACAGGGCCTCAGTATAGGCCTTGTATCAGCCTTGCTTCCAAAAGGAAGGTTTTATTGGGCACACAATATCTGATATTTCACCCTGTGATCTCTGGCTCCATTGTTCATGGCTTGTAATAAATGAGGACACTGGATTGGAAGAATGCAATAGAGCCAAGCTGCTCACTTGATGTCAATCTGGAGTCGGTAAGAACTAGGCAGGGAGAAGCACAAGATACACCCCTAAAAGCAGCCTCTCCTTTAGCAGTGGACTGCTTCCATCAACCACCACCTTTTCCTAATAGTCCATTCAAGATGAGTTCATCAGTGGATCATTAATATAGCATATGAATGATCCAGTCACCTCTGCATAGTAGTAGTAGTAATTGTGGAAGCATTCAACACAGAAGTCTCAGGGCAAAGCTTTGTATCTTAACCAAAATACCACATAGCTATGAGGATTTGGTTAAGTAGGTAAGAGCTTTCTTAGTTATCCCTTCCTCTTTACGTATCTCAGAGAGAAGAGACTTCAATGACAGTAGAAAACACTGATTGCAACCGACAGTTGGAAAGGGTGTAAGAAATGTCAAGGCTTAGACAAAAGTCAATACTAGAACAGGTTATTCACAGAATAAAACTTTAGATATGTTCACTTTGAAATTATAGAAACATCTCAACTCTTTTTCCCTCCACCTTTTTAAAACAGCAGATGGTACATTATATTTAAAATGGTTATGTACAAAAAACTCCCAATCTACACTAATATCCCTGGCTGTCTTGTCTTGGCTGCTGCTGGTTTGAGTTTCTTACTACCTCTGCCAGTCTCTCCATCTGAGGTCTAGATGCCTTTTATCCTGTTTGTTGCAAACTGGAATCAAGATTACTACCATCATTAACCTTTGCAGCCAGCAACTCAGCAGCATGTCTCACACAAGTGGCACTTCACAATAAATTGCCTGCCTGTCTTTTATTTATTTATTTTCTCTCTTCTGTGCTCTCTTTTTCCCACTACTATACTGAGTCAGTTCATTTCTCAGCATTATATTCTTGTCCCCATCTCTTCTTTTCATTCTCTCCCTTCCCCTTTATCTTATCCCTTCCCTCCTGTAATACTTTTCTCTTCTCTTCCTCAGCCTTTCTTATTCTATAGTTTTCTATACCCTCTTCCTTCTATTGTCTTTCATATCTGGCATAATGTGAAATTACCTTTCATCAGATCTGAATGTACCCAACACACATTTCTCATACCGCGTTCAAAGAAAGAACGTTGGTTTGCTCAACATGTAGTAATAGAAAATCAAACAACAGTAACCTTTTGATTTTGTGTAACTCTAGTGAAATGTACAACTGTAACAGATGTGCCCTAAATCATAGCAAGGCAGACACGGGAGAAGGTCAGGAAGGCTCACAAGTTATTGGATGGCAGCAATCAGAACCAATTTCCATCAGAGAAAGCAAACCAACTACCCTTGCTTCCTGAATATTAATTATCTTAAGCCCTCAAGCTCAAAAATCCATTTCCCTGGACACAGTGGGAAGACACATTTTTAATGAAACCTTTAAAACTCACCACATTTTGATTGAAAGGATAAACCATTCCCCCACATTCAAAATAGTCACACTTGTCTGAAAGTGACTCAACTTGGTAGTCACCCCCGCAAATCAAGTTTACTATGAACATAAATGTTCCCATGAACACATATTTTCCCACATGCAGTGCACCTGAGCATTCCTTATCATTGTCAATATACATTGTGAATATAAATGGAAAACTGGAGAAAGGGAAGGCAGAGAATAGGCTTCTTGCCTCTTCTCTCTGACAGACCGAGTCTCCACATTTTCTTGTTTCTCTTGCCGCATGCTGATTCTTCAAAGGCTAGCATCTGATGGAGATGGAGAGACTGACAGAGCTTTTGACTGCCATTACCATATCATGGAACCACCTGCCAAGCCCCAACCTGCACTTGGTAGTTCTAGGGGGACAGGGAGCATATATTTTCATTTCTTATAATTTCACAGGTAGTCTGGGGTCCTTACTTTGAGTGTCACTGCTGTGTTCTAGATGTCATATGCTTGGGGCTATTCAAATTCAGGACTAGAGTTTAGTTGTTTGGGCAGTTTCTTCAGCCTCAGTGAACTGTATGTCTTTGTCTTTATAAACTGAGACAATGATTATGGTATTAAATTTATTTTACAAGTAAGCACAGAATTAAAAAGAAAAATGAAATATGCAATGCATCTCCGCATAGTCAGCTGCTGTATGTTCCATCAGTATGGGGTGTGGAGTATTCAGGCTTGATCTTGCTACCTCCCAGGAGTTTGAGTATTCAATTTTATAAGTATTCCTGATGATGGTTGCAATAGAAAAAATAAAATACAAAATCTTATCTACAGATCGGTAGTTTCAAATTTCACTGCATATCATCTGGGGAACTTTAAAATTTACCAATTGTTGGGGGCTATGCTTGGCAATTTTGATGTTATTGCTTTGGAGGAAGCAGGGATGGAAGTTCAGGATTTACAGAGCTTTTTGTAATTATGACACACAGGCAAAGCCGAGAACCATGGAATGAAAAATAAGAATCTAAAAAGTTCTTTTTATCATATAAAAGTCTTTTGACATAATTGAGATGAGTCCTAAAATATCAAATATCAATGATTGGCATGGTTACACTGGAATCCACCAGGTTTTCAGTGTCTGTGTGTGTGTGTGTGTGTGTGTGTGTGTGTGTGTGTGTGTGTGTGTGTAGAATTCTTATGACACAAATGTATGTGTTTAATGTCTACATGGGTTGAAGGAACTACCAGGGTTTGGTGATTTTGGTACTTTTCATTCTGGGGTTAGGTTATGCTCAGAAATTTTTGTTTGTTTCAAATGTCCAAATTTCTACATTCAATAAATTGTGTCATATGTAGTATGCAGAGAGCCATTTTAATTTTAAGATTTCCTAAATTTGGGACTGGGAAGATGGCTCAGTGGTTAAGAGCACTGATTGTTCTCCTGAAGGGCCTGAGTTCAAATCCCAGCAACCACATGGTGGCTCACAACCATCTGTAATGAGGTCTGACGCCCTCTTCTGGTGCGACTGAAGACAGCTACAGTGTACTTACATATAACAATAAATCTTTAAAAAAAAAAAGATTTCCGAAATTTAAGGTTCAATGTGGTTCTGTCTCCTTGGTATTTTCTTTCATTAATTAATAACTTACAGGCCACTTTTTCTGATTTATTGGGGAGGGGGGTGTTTTGTTTTATCTCTTTGGTTTTGCTTTGATTTTTTTTTAATTATTTATTTTATTTTATTTTTTTTTAATTTACATTCCAAATCATTTCCCCTTTCCCGTTTCTTCCCTCCCCGAAAGTCCCATAAGCCCCCTTCCCTCCCTCTTTTCTCCATTCAACCCCCTCTCGTTACTCTGTCCTGGCGTTCCCCTACATCCAGTCTTTCCAGGACCAGGGGTCTCTCCTTCCATCTTCTTAGAAATCTATTGATATGCGGATTGTGTCTAGGGTATTCCGAGATTCTGGGTCAATATCCCCTTATCAGTGACTGCATACCATGTGTGTTCTTTTGTGATTGGGTTACCTCACTAAGGATGATATTTTCAAGATCTGACCATTTGCCTAGGAATTTCGTGAATTCATTGTTTTTAATTACAGAGTAGTATTCCATTGTGTAGATATACCACATCTTCTGAATCCATTCTTCCGTTGAGGGACATCTGGGTTCTTTCCAGCTTCTGGCTATTATAAATAAGACTGCTATGAACATAGTGGAGCATGTGTCCTTATTGCATGCAGGTAAAGCCTCTGGGTATATGCCCAGGAGTGGTATAGCCGGATCCTCCGGGAGTGTCATGCCCAGTTTTCTGAGGAACCGCCAGACTGCTTTCCAGAATGGTTGTACCAGCTTGCAATTTCACCAGCAGTGGAGGAGTGTTGCTCTTTCTCCACATCCTCGCCAACAACTGCTGTCTCCTGTGTGTTTGATCTTAGCCATCCTGACTGGTGTAAGATGGAATCTCAGGGTTGTTTTGATTTGCATTTCCCTAATGACTAAGGATGATGAACATCTCTTTAGGTGCTTCTCAGCCATTAGATATTCTTCAGGTGAGAACTCTTTGTGTAGCTCTGTACCCCATTTTTTAATAGGGTTACTTGCCTCTCTAGAGTTTAACTTCTTGAGTTCTTTGTATATATTGGATATTAGCCCTCTGTCGGATGAAAGGTTGGTAAAGATCATTTCCCAGTTAGTTGGTTGCCGCTTTGTCTTTTTGACAGTGTCTTTTGCCTTGCAAAAACTTTGTAATTTAATGAGGTCCCATTTGTCTATTCTTGATCTTAGAGCATAAGCTTTTGGAGTTCTGTTCAGGAAATTCTCCCCTGTGCCCATATGTTCAAGGTTCTTCCCTAGTTTCCCTTCTATTAGTTTCAGTGTGTCTGGTTTTATGTGGAGATCTTTGATCCACTTAGAATTGAGCTTAGTGCAAGGAGATAAGAATGGGTCAATTTGCATTCTTCTGCATGTTGACCTCCAGCTGAGCCAGCACCATTTGTTGAAAAGGCTATCTTTTTTCAACTGGATGGTTTTAGCTCCTTTGTCAAAGATCAAGTGACCATAGGAGTGTGGATTCATTTCTGGGTCTTCAATTCTGTTCCATTGATCGACATGTCTGTCACTGTACCAATACCATGGGGTTTTTAACACTATTGCTCTGTAGTACAGCTTGAGGTCCGGAATACTGATTCCCCCAGAGGTTCTTTTACTCTTGAGAATAGTTTTAGCTATTCTGGGTTTTCTGTTATTCCAGATGAATTTTTGAATTGCTCTTTCTAACTCTATGAAGAATTGAGTTGGGATTTTGATGGGGATTGCATTGAATCTGTGTATTACTTTTGGTAAGATGCTCATTTTTACTATATTAATCCTACCAATCCAAGAGCATGGCAGATTTTTCCATCTTCTGAGGTCTTCTTCAATTTCTCTCTTCAGAGACTTGAAGTTCTTGTCATACAGATCTTTCACTTGTTTGGTTAGAGTCACGCCAAGATACTTAATATGGTTTGTGGCTATCGTGAAGGGTATTATTTCTCTTACTTCTTTCTCAGCCTGCTTATCCTTTGAGTATAGGAAGGCTTCTGACTTGCTTGAGTTGATTTTATATCCGGCCACTTTGCTGAAGTCGTTTATCAGCTGTAGGAGTTCTCTGGTGGAGTTCTTTGGGTCGCTTATGTATACTATCATATCGTCTGCAAATAGTGATAGTTTGACTTCTTCCTTTCCAATTTGTATCCCTTTGACGTCTTTTTCTTGTCTAATTGCTCTAGCTAGAACTTCAAGTACTATATTGAAAAGATATGGAGAGAGAGGGCAGCCTTGTCTAGTCCCTGATTTTAGTGGGATTGCTTCAAGTTTCTCTCCATTTAGATTGATGCTGGCTACCGGTTTGCTGTAAATTGCTTTTACTATGTTTAGATATGGGCCTTGAATTCCTGATCTTTCCAAGACCTTTAGCATGAAAGGATGCTGAATTTTGTCAAATGCTTTCTCAGCATCTAATGAGATGACCATGTGGTTTTTTTCTTTGAGATTGTTTATGTAGTGGAATACATTGATGGATTTCCTTATATTGAACCATCCCTGCATCCCTGGGATGAAGCCTACTTGATTGTGGTGAATGATCGTTTTGATGTGTTCTTGGTTTCGGTTGGCAAGATTTTTTTTTTTATTATTTTATTTTATTTTTTTAATTTACATTCCAAATCACTTCCCCTTTCCCGTTTCCTCCCTCCCCGA
The DNA here is from genome assembly GCA_036184795.1 of Tokudaia tokunoshimensis. NCBI lineage: Eukaryota > Metazoa > Chordata > Mammalia > Rodentia > Muridae > Tokudaia > Tokudaia tokunoshimensis. The sequence goes on from BTHU01000014.1 coordinate 58,057,355, forward strand.
AAGTCCCATAAGCCCCCTTCCCTCCCTCTTTTCTCCATTCAACCCCCTCTCGTTACTCTTTCCTGGCGTTCCCCTACATCCAGTATTTCCAGGACCAGGGGTCTCTCCTTCCATCTTTTTAGAAATCTATTGATATGCGGATTGTGTCTAGGGTATTCCGAGATTCTGGGTCAATATCCCCTTATCAGTGACTGTATAACATGTGTGTTCTTTTGTGATTGGGTTACCTCACTAAGGATGATATTTTCAAGTTCTGACCATTTGCCTAGGAATTTCGTGAATTCATTGTTTTTAATTGCAGAGTAGTATTCCATTGTGTAGATATTCCACATCTTCTGAATCCATTCCTCCGTTGAGGGACATCTGGGTTCTTTCCAGCTTCTGGCTATTATAAATAAGGCTGCTATGAATATAGTGGAGCATGTGTCCTTATTGCATGCGGGTAAAGTCTCTGGGTATATGGCCAGGAGTGGTATAGCCGGATCCTCCGGGAGTGTCATGCCCAGTTTTCTGAGGAACCGCCAGACTGCTTTCCAGAGTGGTTGTACCAGCCTGCAATTCCACCAGCAGTGGAGGAGTGTTCCTCTTTCTCCACATCCTCGCCAACAACTGCTGTCTCCTGTGTTTTTGATCTTAGCCATCCTGACTGGTGTGAGATGGAATCTCAGGGTTGTTTTGATTTGCATTTCCCTAATGACTAAGGATGTGAACATCTCTTTAGGTGCTTCTCAGCCATTAGATATTCTTCAGGTGAGAACTCTTTGTGTAGCTCTGTACCCCATTTTTTAATAGGGTTACTTGCCTCTTTGGAGTTTAACTTCTTGAGTTCTTTGTATATCTTGGATATTAGCCCTCTGTCGGATGTAAGGTTGGTAAAGATCATTTCCCAGTTAGTTGGTTGCCGCTTTGTCTTTTTGACAGTGTCTTTTGCCTTGCAAAAACTTTGTAATTTAATGAGGTCCCATTTGTCTATTCTTGATCTTAGAGCATAAGCTATTGGAGTTCTGTTCAGGAAATTCTCCCCTGTGCCCATATGTTCAAGGTTCTTCCCTAGTTTCCCTTCTATTAGTTTCAGTGTGTCTGGTTTTATGTGGAGATCTTTGATCCACTTAGAATTGAGCTTAGTGCAAGGAGATAAGGATGGGTCAATTTGCATTCTTCTGCATGTTGACCTCCAGCTGAGCCAGCACCATTTGTTGAAAAGGCTATCTTTTTTCCACTGGATGGTTTTAGCTCCTTTGTCAAAGATCAAGTGACCATAGGAGTGTGGATTCATTTCTGGGACTTCAATTCTGTTCCATTGATCTACATGTCTGTCACTGTACCAATACCATGCGGTTTTTAACACTATTGCTCTGTAGTACAGCTTGAGGTTCGGGATACTGATTCCCCCAGAGGTTCTTTTACTCTTGAGAATAGTTTTAGCTATTCTGGGTTTTCTGTTATTCCAGATGAATTTTTGAATTGCTCTTTCTAACTCTATGAAGAATTGAGTTGGGATTTTGATGGGGATTGCATTGAATCCGTGTATTACTTTTGGTAATATGCTCATTTTTACTATATTAATCTTGCCAATCCATGAGCATGGCAGATTTTTCCATCTTCTGAGGTCTTCTTCAATTTCTTTCTTCAGAGACTTGAAGTTCTTGTCATACAGATCTTTCACTTGTTTGGTTAGAGTCACGCCAAGATACTTAATATGGTTTGTGGCTATCGTGAAGGGTATTATTTCTCTTACTTCTTTCTCAGCCTGCTTATCCTTTGAGTATAGGAAGGCTTCTGACTTGCTTGAGTTGATTTTATATCCGGCCACTTTGCTGAAGTCATTTATCAGCTGTAGGAGTTCTTTGGTGGAGTTCTTTGGGTCGCTTATGTATACTATCATATCGTCTGCAAATAGTGATAGTTTGACTTCTTCCTTTCCAATTTGTATCCCTTTGACCTCTTTTTGTTGTCTAATTGCTCTAGCTAGAACTTCAAGTACTATATTGAAAAGATATGGAGAGAGAGGGCAGCCTTGTCTAGTCCCTGATTTTAGTGGGATTGCTTCAAGTTTCTCTCCATTTAGATTGATGCTGGCTACCGGTTTGTTGTAAATTGCTTTTACTATGTTTAGATATGGGCCTTGAATTCCTGATCTTTCCAAGACCTTTATCATGAAAGGATGCTGAATTTTGTCAAATGCTTTCTCAGCATCTAATGAGATGACCATGTGGTTTTTTTCTTTGAGATTGTTTATGTAGTGGATTACATTGATGGATTTCCTTATATTGAACCATCCCTGCATCCCTGGGATGAAGCCTACTTGATCGTGGTGGATGATCATTTTGATGTGTTCTTGGATTCGGTTGGCAAGAATTTTATTGAGTATTTTTGCATCGATATTCATAAGAGAGATTGGCCTGAGATTCTCTTTCTTCGTCGGATCTTTGTGTGCTTTTGGTATTAGTGTAATTGTGGCTTCATAGAACGAGTTGGGTAGTGTTCCTTCTGTTTCTATTTTGTGGAACAGTTTGAAGAGTATTGGTGTTAGGTCTTCTTTGAAGGTCTGATAGAATTCTGCAGTAAAACCATCTGGACCTGTGCTTTTTTTGGTTGGAAGACTTCCAATGACAACTTCTATTTCTTCAGGGCTTATAGGACGGTTTAGATGGTCTATTTGATCCTGATTTAATTTTGGTACTTGGTATCTGTCAAGGAAATTGTCCATTTCCTCAAGATTTTCTAGTTGTGTTGAATACAGGTTTTTGTAGTAGGATCTGATGATTTTTTGAATTTCCTCAGTTTCTGTTGTTATCTCTCCCTTTTCGTTTCTGATTTTATTAATTTGGATACTGTCTCTGTGTCCTCTGGTTAGTCTGGCTATGGGCTTATCTATCTTGTTGATTTTCTCAAAGAACCAACTCCTCGTTTTGTTGATTCTTTGTATGGTTTTATTTGTTTCTACTTGATTGATTTCAGCCCTGAGTTTGATGATTTCCTGCCTTCTACTCCTCTTTGGTGTATTTGCTTCTTTTCGTTCCAGGGCTTTCAGGTGTGCCCTTGAGCTGTTAGTGTATGCTGTCTCCCGTTTCTTTTTGGTGGCACTCAGGGCTATGAATTTTCCTCTTAGCACTGCTTTCATTGTGTCCCATAAATTAGGGTATGTTGTGCCTTCATTTTCATTAACTTTCAAAAAGTCTTTGATTTCTTTCTTTATTTCCACCTTGACCAAGTTATCATTGAGTAGAGCATTGTTCAGCCTCCATGTGTACTTGGGCTTTCTTTTGTTTTTGTTGCCATTGAAGACCACCCTTATTCCATAGTGATCTGATAGGAGGCATGGGATTATTTCTATCTTATATCTGTTGAGGTCTGATTTGTGACCAATTATATGATCAATTTTGGAGAAGGTACCATGAGGAGCTGAGAAGAAGGTGTATTCTTTAGCTCTAGGATGAAATGTTCTATATATATCTGTTAGTTCCAGTTGGTCCAAGGCTTCAATTAGATTCACTGTGTCCCTGTTTAGTTTCTGCTTTCCTGAACGATCCATTTCAGAGAGTGGGGTGTTGAAGTCACCCACTATTATTGTGTGCGGTGCGATGTGTGCTTTGAGTTTTAGTAAAGTTTCTTTTACGAATGAGGGTGCCCTTGCATTTGGAGCATAGATATTCAGAATTGAGAGTTCTTGATGGTGGATTTTTCCCTTGATCAGTATGTAGTGTCCTTCTGTGTCTTTTTTGATGACTTTAGGTTGCAAATCAATTTTATCTGATATTAGGATGGCTACTCCACCTCGTTTCTTGGGGCTATTTGCTTGTAAAATTGTTTTCCAGCCTTTTACTCTGAGGTAGTGTTTGTCTTTGACACTGAGGTGCGTTTCCTGCATGCAGCAAAATCCTGGGTCCTGTTTACGTATCCAGTCTGCTAGTCTATGTCTTTTAATTGGGGAATTGAGACCATTGATATTAAGCGAGATTAAGGCATAGTGATTATTGCCGTCTGCCATTCTTGACGCTATCTTTATGTTTGAGTGGTTATCTACTTTGGGTTTGATTCAAGAAGGTTATTATCTCATTTTTTCCTGGGTGTTGTTTCTCTCCCTGTATTGGAGGTTTCCACCTATTATCCGTTGCAGGGCTGGATTTGTGGAAAGATATTGTGAAAATTTGGTTTTATCATGGAATATCTTGGTCTCTCCATCTATGGTGATTGAGAGTTTTGCTGGGTATAGTAGTCTAGGCTGGCATTTGTGCTGTCTTAGTGTCTGCATGAGATCTGCCCAGGATCTTCTGGCTTTCATAGTCTCTGGTGAGAAGTCTGATGTGATTCGGATAGGTCTTCCTTTGTATGTTACTTGGCCCTTTTCTCTTACTGCTTTTAGTATTCTTTCTTTGTTTAGAACATTCGGTGTTTTGATTATTATGTGACGGGAGGTATTTCTGTTCTGGTCCAGTCTGTTTGGAGTTCTGTAGGCTTCTTGTACGTTCATCGGCATCTCTCTCTTTAGGTTAGGGAAGTTTTCCTCTATAATTTTGTTGAAGATGTTTACTGGCCCTTTAAGTTGCAAATCTTCACTCTCATCTATACCTATAATTCTTAGGTTTGGTCTTCTCATTGTGTCCTGGATTTCCTGGATGTTTTGGGTTACACGTTTTTTGCATTTTGCATTTTCTTTGACTGTTGAGTCGATGCTTTCTATGGAATCTTCAGCACCTGAGATTCTTTCTTCCATCTCTTGTATTCTATTGTTGATGTTTGCATCTATGACTCCTGATTTCTTCCCAAGGTTTTCTATCTCCAAAGTTGTCTCCCTTTGTGATTTCTTAGTTGTTTCTACTTCCTTTTTTAGTTCCTGAATGGATTTGCTGAGATCCTTCACTTGTTTGTTTGTATTTTCCTGTATTTCTTTAAGGTATTTTTGCATTGCCTCTTTCAGGATTTCTTCCTGATGACCCACGTTCTCCTGCATTTCTCTGAGCGATTTTTGTGTTTCCTCCTCATGGGATTCCATCTGTTGATCCATCGTCTCCTGCATTTCTTTAAGCAGTTCTCGTGTTTCCTTTGTAAGGACATCTAACCGTTGATTCATTTCTTTAAGCAATTTTTGTGTTGCCTCCTTATGGGCATCCATCTGTTGACCCATATTCTTCTGCATTTCTTTATGCAAATTTTGTGATTCCTTTGTGAGTGCATCTACCCGTTGATTCATCTTGTTAAGCGATTTTTGTGTTGTCTCCTTGTGCGCCTCCATCTTTTGATCCATGTTCTCCCGCATTTCTCTAAGCAATTTTTGTGTTTCTTTTGTAAGGGCTTCTAACCGTTGATTCATGGTCTCCTGTAACTCTTTATGAGATTTATTTGTGTCCTTCTTGTGATCCTCTAATAGCATCATGAGAAGTGATTTTAAATCCAGGTCTTGTCTTTTGAGTGTGGTGGGGTATCCAGGACTTGCTGCTGTTGGAGAGTTGGGTTCGAATGGTCCCATATTACTTTGATTTCTGTTAGTAACATTCCTACGTTTGCCTTTTGCCATCTGGATACCTCTGATGTTAGTTGGTCCTGCTACCACTGGCTGTTGGTTGGACCTCCTGTGAGCCTGCAAAGCTATTTCTGCCCCCCTGGATTGCCAGGATTCCCCTGGCACCGATTTCTGGGGCCTGCCTGCTCCTGAGTGACTTTGGAGCCCTAATGTGCCTTGCCCCAAGTGATCTTATATTGGGGAGGCCTTGCACATCCAAAGGCTCAGCCTAGTGGATTCCTGGAGCAGAGGTCGCCAAAGGGAGACTGGTAGGCTCCTGCCCTGTGCAGGGGTGTGTGATCTCTCCTAGGCGGGGGAGGGGGCGTCCCTCTCTCAGGCAGAAGTCCCACAGCAGAGCTAGCACGCTGGTTACTGCAGATCTGCCCAGCTCTTGGGAGCCATGTGCACACAATCCACCCAAGACTCAAGTGATATTATGCCTGTCTGTCTCAGAACCTGGCTGTCCCCACTTCCCAGCCACTGGAGCAAAGATGGCGGAGTGCACTCTGCACACTCTCCGTGGCACCACTCACCCTGCAGATGCGATGGCCTGCAGATCTGGCACCCAGACGACCACAGCGCTGACCCGTTCTCGGGCGCAGACGGAAGCCCCAACAGGCCATGTCCCAAGTGATGTTATATTGGGGATAGAGCCTGGGTACCTGTTTCTTCAGTGCAGTCTGCGGGAACAGAGGTCACGGAAGGAAAGCTGGTAGGCTCCCGCCCAGTGCGGTATCCCTCTGCCAGGCAGAAGTCCCACAGCAGAGCTGGCGCGCTGGTTACTGCAGATCAGCCCAGCACTTGGGAGCCGCATACACACAAGCCACCCGAGACCCAAGCGATATTATGCCTGTCTGTCTCAGAACCTGGCTGTTCCAACCTCCCAGTCACTGGAGCAAAGATGGTTTTGCTTTGTTTCCAATACATCCCAACAATAGTTTCCCCTCTCTACATCCCCTTACTTCCACCCTGCCTCCCTTCTCCAACAGATCCACATCTCTATTTTCGTTCAGGAAAGAACTGGACTCTTAGAAATACCCATCTTCATACCAAGACCCAGTGAGACAACCAAGTAGAAGGAAAAGGATTTCAAGACCAGATGAAGAAGTCAGAGAACCTCTTCCTACTCTTACTGTTTGGGGTCCCTCAAAAATATCAAGCTAGACCTAGCACAGACCCACAGGGTCTGCAGTTCCTGCTTTCAGTCTCTGGGGAGCCCTGCTCAGTTGATTCTCTGGACTGTTTGGTTGTCCTTGACCCCTCTGGGTTTTGCAATCCTTCCTCCCCAATTTCCTTGTGGTTCCTCTAGCTTCAAGGGGAGGGATCAAATGGAAATCTTTAATTTGGGCTCTCTCTCTTTTTCTGCCTAATGTTTGGCTGTGGATTTTTGCATCTGCTCTATGAGCTGACAGCAGAAGACACTCTGATGACAATTGGGCTGGGTGCTGGTCTCTGAGTATATAAGGATATTCTTAGAAATCATTTTGTTGATTTTTTTTCTATCATAGGTCACTGAGTTACCCACCCTCCAATTCCTGGTCATCTAAGTAGCGTTAGCCATGGGTTCTCTCTTGTGGTGTGGGCTTCAAGTGAGACCAGTCAGGGACAGACCACTCCAAGTTCTGTGCCTCCATTTTCCTGGCAGGACAGATTGTACGTCTATGTTTTGTGGCTGGGTTGGTGTCCCAGTTCCAACTCTAGAAGTCTTGCCTGATTACAGAGGATGGCTAGTTCAGCCACTGAATCTTTCATTACTAGGAGTCCTCACTATGGTCATGCTCCAGAATCCTGAAAGTTTCTACCAGACTGGGTTTCCACATTATTACCCCAAATACTCTCCAGTTACTGTCATTTTACCCAGTAGTCTTTTTTTCATCTCTTCCTCCCTTCCTCTACCTGATCCCTCCAGTTCTCATCTTCACCCATCCTCAGTCCATCCATAGAATCCATTATATTTCTTCCTCCCATGGATATCTATGCATCCTCCATAGACCTCTCCTTGGTATTTAGCCTGTCTGTAGATTTGAGCATAATTATCATTGACTTAACAGCTAATACCCACTTATAAGTGAGTACATACCGTGTTTGTCTTTTTGTGTCTGGGTTACCTCATCCAAGATGATTTTTTTTTTTCGAATCCAACAATTTGCCTGAAAATGTCATGATGTCATTTTTAACAGCTGAGTTTCCTGTTTTTTAAAAGCATAGGAAGAGATCTCAACATAGAGGTCAGCCTCTCTGTTTTAGTCAGTTCCCTCTTCTCTTGGATCTCTGCCTGTTTCCTGTTCTTCAAATGCTTTGAAATCTAATAGGTCAAAGTATCCAATAGATTCAAATATATTAAGGCATCACTCTAATATTTTAATATATTTTTAGTTAAAATTATTGCATTAATATCTGTTTTTAACTAATAATGTAAGATACTTGCATTCTATTTGATGCACAGCTGATTCTAATTGATGCATAGCAATAGTCACTTACTTGTGGTTTAGAAACACGTCATTCATCCTGCCAGTTTTGACCCACAGGAGTCCAGCAACTGGCCTTGCTCTCTAACAAGAATCTTTCAGGGCCATAGGACTGCATTGTTTGGTTTGTACTTCTGTCTGTATCATGGGAATATTTCCAAGCTCTGTGGCTGATGGCTAAATTTAATCTATCATGGTTGTAGCTTAAGAGCTAGGTCCCTTGCTGTTTATCATGTTGTAAGGCCACTTAGCATCTAGCAGCTTCTATACTCCCTTGCCAAATGCCCCTTTTATAGGCTCATTTCTACCATGTCAGATCACTCCTTTAGGTCCAGCAAAGGACAGACGTTTGACCCTGAAATCACAGTTGTATATAACGTAGTGTAGTCAAGATGAATAATGTATCATGCCCTCACATTTGTGTATTTCTGTACTCAGCATGAGGAAAATAAAAAGATGTGACTCTGTGGCCTCACAGGTCACACAGTGTGCCATCTCAGTGGGATTTGTGAGTGAGCAGGAACAACAGCACCTTTTGTGCAGAGTCCTGAATTTGGTCTGGAGTTGCATCAAATGCAGCTCTGAGACTCCTCACTTTGCCTTTAATTCATATATCTCTCCAGGGAGGTCATCAAAGACAGCCATCTTTGTTTGGTTGGTTTCTTGAGCAATGCAGGAGTTTTATTTGATATTGTGGCCAAATGGCCCAATGTGATCCGAGAGTTCATTACGTACCCCATTCCTACGTTAAGATCTTCCTGACTCCTGCACTAAGACTTTTTAAAATAAACGAAGGAGAAATTATAGGACTCTATATTTTTAACAAAGTGTGTTTGCTTGGAAAGCACAGAGTCTGACTTGTGGCATTACGGAGGGAAGGGATGGGGAGCAGAAGCATGAAGAGGAAGGCACGACAGTGAGGATAGAAGCACACACTGTTGATTGATGAAGGCAACTGGTCTTTTGTCGTAGCACTTCAGGTATTCTTGAGAAAAGCCTCCACAGGCTGATTGTTCCTAGCAACACATTAATGATTACAATGTTCTCTTCCAATAATCAGAGGATGTGGGTATAACTGGTTTCATTCATCTCTTGAAAAACTCAGACAAAAGTTAGACCCAGGGTTACTCAGGTAATTTAGTAGTCAAGTATGAAAGAGCACCCTTAAGTGTTATTTCTGATACCACAGCCAAATTTCTGTCAGACTTCCAACAAAGATAACTTCTAGGAGACTCTATTTCACCAGTATTCTGGGGAGATAGTAAATGGGCCACTATGTTATGTATATTACATTGTAGTATCTACAATCTATGAACATATGAAACAGAAAGAATAGTTAATTCATAGGGTACGTGCATTATTAACATGTTTGTGTCATTAGAATTCTACACAAACACACACACACACACACACACACACACACACACACCAGATACTGGGGAGAATATTCATATATCCTGGTCAGTCTATAGGCCTTACCAGAGTTCATGATCCTTTCTGATTTCCAAGCATCAGTACAGAACACGTGGTGCCCTGATCCAAATCCTTCTGTAGGCATGGTCAACCTCTCTTGTGTGACTAGATTTCTATATTTGGAGCATCACATTACAGAAAGTTTTTAAACATTTTTTTTCAGGACATTGATGTAACTTGGCTCAGGATGTCATGGTTCATGTGTGTGAGACATGGAATGGGAATTCATGTTGCAGAGTGTCTTCAGTTTTGAGTGTTAACCACAAGCTTTGTAGTATTTCAGTTATTTCTTCATTGTTCTAAATTCGTAATGAAAACTGAGTGGTCTCACCTTGAAATCTTTTTATTTGGGCAGGAATTTTTAATGTTCAAGATAGTACTTATATCCTCCCTGGTTTACTTTTTTCTTACTTTAAACTAATAAAATGTCACATTAAATATGTGGGAACATATGGGGAAAAAAAATAAAAGTACCTGTCTTAGTGACATAAATTTGTCATCACACCTTGATAGTGGAAGCCACTTCTAACTAGATAACTTGCTTCCTTATTTTTTGTAAATGTATTCATTTATACAGACACACACACACACAAATATATATATTCACATATATACATATGTATATATATGCATGTATACATATGCATAACAGCATTAAGGAAACTGCACATGCTGGACCAGTATTCGATTAGCAATCTACATTTTTAATCTTACATATTGTTTCATGTATACACACTCTTCCCACTCTGTGTTTGAAAATTCTTGAATTCTTTTCACACAAACATGCTAATAGTGCATTTATTGTATAAATTACCCATTCTTTCTTAACTATCGGCAATTAATCATAAACATTTCTTTTTTTGTTTGTTTTGTTTTTCGAGATAGGGTTTCTCCATGTAGCCCTGGCTGTCCTGGAACTCACTGTGTAGACCAGGCTGGCCTCAAACTCAGAAATATACCTGCCTCTGCCTCCCAAGTGCTGGGATTAAAGGCATGTTCCACCACTGCCTGGCAATCATAAACATTTTATTTGACGTTTAAACTACTAGAATGCCCTTCTCTTGGACATGTTGAGTCTGGCCTCCAGGTAGTCTAGTGAATTGACACTCCGCCACCTCAACTTCTCTTGCCTACTTGAAAATTTCTTTGGGCATGGCAGGATGGTCATGCTGCTGTTCTGCTCCACCACTGTTCCAAAGAGGAAATTCCTTGGAAATGTAGGAGCAATCTTTCCTCACATAAAATTTTAGTCTCCACCATTGTGATGGTTTGTATATGAGTGGCACTATTAGAAGGTGTGACCTTGTTGGAGGAAGTGTGTCACTGTGGGGATGGGCTTGGAGATCTTCCTCCTAACTACCTGAACATGCCCAGTCTGTTCCTGGCTTCCATTGGATAAAGATATAGAACCCTTAGCTCCTCCTGCACCATACTTGCCTGGATGCTGCCATGCTCGACAAATGACTGAACTTCTGAACCTGTAAGCCAGCCTCAATTAAATGTTGTCTTTTATAAAACTTGCATTGGTCATGGTGTCTGTTCACAGTAGTAAAACCCTAACTAAGACACCTATCCACCTCTAAACATGGAAATAAAAGTTGGGTTTGTTTTGTTGTTGTTTTGTTTTGTTTACTTTTATTACATTTTACAATTCTTTTCCTCCAATCCCTGTTTGGCATCAGTAAATGGTCCACTACATTGTGTATATTACATTATAGAGACAAAAATATATAACAACTCTGAAACAACGGCCTCTTTCTAAACTCCTAGACTTACTTTTCAGAACCTCCCAAATGTAATTAACCACAGGCATGGTCAGTATTTCAGGCTTCCATCCTCTCACTGTCCCTTGCTTTTTTCCTACTACCCTGCCTACCATATGTTTAGTTGCCACACTGCTATGGTATTTCTGGTCCTGGTCTTGTCTCTCTCTAGACAGTTCTCCCTAGCAAACCCAAAGGATGTATTATACAGAACAAATAGAATCCTGTTCATTCCTACTTAAAACCCATTGATTTTCTATTGCCATTAGAAGAGAGACCCAATACTCTTATACCTTACTATTATTTGAATGTCCCCAACTAAAATAATTGTGAAAATACGATCCCTTTATTCATTATTAACAGAGCCCAATATTAAATCAACTGTGGCATTGGGAGGTATGGCCATGAAAACAGTTAAGGTTAAATGACTCTCTCAGGCTGCAGTCATGATCAAAGGAAAGTAACCTTACAAGAATAGAGGTATAAGCTAACATGGTCTATCTTTCCATGTAGGTTCACTTCACAGCCTTGGGAACATACAGTATCCACTTTGACAAGAAGGAACTTGTTCAATATGGCTATATTATCTAAGAATTTCCATTAATAGTGGTTTATATATGCTTAGCCAGTAGGGAGTGATAATGTTAGGAGATGTGGACTTGTTGGAAGAAGTGTATCACTGTTGGGGTGAGTTTTGAAGCTCCACTCAAGGTGGAAGAGTCAGTTTTCTCCTCGCTGCAGTCAGATCAAGATGCAAAACTCCCAGCTCCCCCTATGCCATCCCTGCCTGTAAGCCACCATGGTCCTGCCTTGATGACGATGGACTGAACTTCTGAACCAGTAAGCCAGCCCCAATTAAATGTTGTCCTTTATAAGAGTTGCCTTGGTCATGTGTCTCTTCACAGCACCTTAGCTGTGAAACCTTAATTAAGACACCATCCTTTAAAATCATGAACTAAATAAACATTCATTCTTTTTTTTTCTATTTTTTTATTGAAAACTGATTTGTTTTAATACAATATATTGTTATTATGCTTTCTCCATCCCCAACTCCTCTGGGACTCTCTCCATGTCCCTCCCATCTAAACCTACACCCTTTTTATTTTTCATTAACAAACAAATGGACATCTAAAGAATAATATTAAAATAAAATAAGATAAATTAAAAACAGCCAAAGCAGAATAGGACAAAACAAACAGAATAAAAAGAGACAAGAGGATAAAGAGAAACACACCTAGACATATAAACATATACATTCTTATCTTTCTGTCTGTAGTTTCAGCTGTATCCATGGAATGAGGTATATGCTCATTCCCAAAAAATTGTTTGGAACCTATTGTGAGTAAACCCTTGAGCTAGATAATCCCTGTGCTTCAGTGACCATGATCACTCAGCCTGCTGTTTGTGATTTTCCTTAGCCACCTGTGCTGTGCCCGGTTAGCATTGCTGCAGTCATAAGATATTACTTGAAACCCATGAGCTTCCTCCTCATGGGCCTTAACTTACACTCTCACTTCTTCAAGTAAACCTATACAACCCCCTTCACATTTTCCTCTTTAAAGAAATGTTATATCCTGGCCTCCACAACCATATATACACAAATGCATATGTATGAATTCCAACATAGGAATCTATCTATACACACACATACACACACACACACACACACACACACACACACACACACTTGCATGAACACAAACACACACACACACGATATATACATATATACAGATATTTCATATATCACCAACATTCATTCCATCTACATACCTATCATCTATGTCTGTACATATGTATGCATGTATCTATGTATCTATATATCTATGTATGTATGTATGTATATAGGTATGTATGTATGTATTATCTATCTATCTTTCTATCTATCTATCTATCTATCTATCTATCTATCTATTACTCTGAAACTGATGTAGGCTCAGAATTTCTTTTACTTAGACAGTGTATTTCAAGAGTTGCAAGAAAGAGATGGGCAGAAGAGCATTGCTCAAGTGAAAATTCCCACTTATCATTTGTTCCATAGCAGATTCATTATTACAACTGCCCATGAATTTTAATGGCTTAACACTGTTGATTGATTCTTTATCTTGTAGTCTCCTGTAAGTCATTGGGTACCTAGTAAGAGTTCTGCTCTGCAAGTTTACTGAGGAGATTTGTTTCCTCTAGTAGTTTTATTCCTGCCTATGGTGCCATCACTTGCTGTTGGGGCATCTACAATTGACTCACAATTGAGAGCAAAGAGATCAGGACAGATCAGCTGAGTATTCCATGAGTATATATCCCTTCTATTTCCAATATGGTTGTTGCAGTGGCTGGAATTCAGAACCTGATTTCATTCAGACCCCTGATGTCAAGAAAGAAGAAAGTTATACAGACTTCCTCTGTGTGCATGAAGAAAATTAAGTTCTCTTTTATCCAAAGGGGGGAAAGTGGCATTGGTGCTAAGTATGTCAAGAGTTCCAAACTTGTCCACAGTTTTGATAATTTTGATGATTTGCTAAGAGAAATTATAGGACTTAGCAAGGTCTTATTTATAATTATGCTTTTATTATATCAAAGTTGTTAAAAAGCCTCACAAAGGGAGAGAGCATGCAGAGCAATGCTAGGAGGAGACCCAATGCAAGCCTCTGAGAGGCCTTTCTTAGTCACATGAAATATGCTTAGTTCTTGCAGCCGTGAGTCATAATAACACTTGTAAAATGGTGTCTAGCAAGAATGCTCATTAGAAATTCAGTACCTTGTACACTCAACTTCTGGAATTCAGGAAGCAAAGCAGGTGTTCAGGATAAAGTTTATCCTTTGCACAGTTTTGCCCAATGAACTACTCAGAAGAAATGCTAGAAACTTTCACAATTCAACTTTTCAAATAATAACCAAGGTCAAAATTTATAAGCAGGCCTTTATGATGACAGTAGTATCCATTCTGCTAAGATAATTTTTTTCTTCATGAAAGTCAGCCTATTACAATGTAAAAAACAAAAAGGTGAACTAGACCCTTGTTCTGGCTATTTTGTGTGACCCATCTCTCTGGGCTTCATTTACCCATAAATGAACCGTATAAAACTGTTGGAAAAATACCTCACATAATCTTTGAAAAGGAAATGAATATGTAGCATAGTACACAGACTACCTGTCACCATGACACTCAAACTGTGGCTGCTATTATTATGACTCTATTATCTTCATAATCATGTTACTGCTCTGCTACTCTGAATCCCGGCTCTCTCTAAAAGCCCTTCTAGAGGAGTTTTTGCTTTACACTCAAAATTTGATTTATGTTTTATATGACTACTCATACCTAATAAACTATTACAAGACCCAAATCATTTTACCTAAAGGCAAAGGTAGAGGGTTAGTACTCTGTTGTGGTGGCTTTCATTCTGCCTTTTGAATTCCTGGGAGAAACTAGTATAACTTTTCTCATAATTATTCTTTCCCTGGGATTTAAAAGACAAAGGAGCAACAGGAAGGCTCAACAGGTAAAGGCCCATGTTACACAAGGCTAGTAATTGAAGCTCCTTTTGTGGATCCTATGCAAAAGCAGATAAATGACTCTACAATGATGTCCTCTAATCTCCACACTCCAGGTATAGATGCCCAAATACTCATCATGCATATACACAGGGACAGACACACATACAGAGAGAGAGAAAGAGAGAGAGAGAGAGAGAGAGAGAGAGAGAGGGAGGAGAGGGAGACTCTCACCATAAATAATTTTTTAATCAAAAGAGACAAACTATTTTCTTTTAATATTTTGGATCTATAATATAACACAACAGGGGATATATGTATTCTCTAAGAAAAATAAAGGCAAACATTGTATAAAGCAAAAATCACCAGAAATATTTCTAAAGATGCTAAGCTTAGTTGTCCTTGGGAACAATCCTGTAAGTAAGATAATGTTTTAATTTTGCTTTAAGTCACAACTGCTTTGGGTAAGATTGATATTAGTTTTGCTCTATACCAGGACTTCATTCAGAGACACAAGATCCTTCTTATATAGTGTCCTGCTGTCCAATGTAGAGTACAGTGTACTGCTATGTCATATAAACTGGTCTACTCCCATATTCCAAACCAGCAGAAAGGTAACGTTTACCATCTGGAGGAATTAAAATGACATTTTCATATCAAGAGAACGCAAAGATTTCATTCATCGCTTTTATTTGCCTCAGTGACTCAAATTTAGTCATATGGAGCTTGGAATCTAACTGAACAGTATATGTATACAGAAGGAGAAACTAGGTTTTTTGGAGATAGCTAGTACTATCAGGAAGCAGTAAAACCTGCTTCTATAGATTTAGCATAGGTGAGTGTTTGTAAAGATTTCCCAAGTTTCATCTAATCTTCCTTACATCAGTGTTTCAGTCTGAGAATATCAACCTAACACCACAAACTCAGATATCACTTGGAGGACATTTAAAACAGCAAGTTGATGTTTTATGGATGCCTTTGATGTCTGCTGTTTTTCTTAGCACTGGACCCTATAACTAAATACACAGTAAATTCAAAAAGAGCTTCTTCCAAGGAGGCTAGTAACACAAATTGCTGTCCATAGAACACAACCTTCACAGCACAGATCTCAAACACAGAGCACTGGAAGGCTGTTGTGTGGATCCACCTGATCCAAGAAGGCTGTTAACGGAAGTTGTCATCCATGGAGTCCAATACACACTGCACAGGTCTCAAGTAAGGAGTGTCAATTAGACTGTGGCATGGATCAACTTCATCCAAGGATGGTTAGCACAAGGTGTAGTCCATGGACCTCAACACATATAGCACAGATCTCTGAAACACGGATAGACTACTGTGTGAACCAACTTCCATCAAAAAGACTGTTAACACAAGATGTCATCCATGGGACCCAACACATACAGCACAGAAATCAAACATAGAGAAGCAGGTAGAATGCTGTGTAGACCAGCTGCAACAGGATTTATTTTTCTCATTCTTTTTTAGAAAACATAATTGGTTCACAAAAGATATATTGTTAGGAGCCTAATAAATTATTTTTCAAATTCATCATACATTCCTTAAATAGCATGCTGTGCAAGTACATATTTTGTGGTTAAAACTAAAAACAAATCTAGGGCAGTATTTATCACTGTGAGTTGCTGGCAATGAACCACTCCAGAAAAAAAAAAAAGATAATTTTCCATTTTTTATAATCTCCATCTAAATGTGTTCATCAATATAAGTCTAACTGGCAATTATTCTGATGATCCTGACAGGCTCAAATTTCCATTAAAATAAGTTGCCAAAACTTCATGAGTCTGCATAATGCTACATTTGGTTTAAGCGAATAAGACCATAAATCATCACTGCTCTGTAGTGATTGATTTAATTTGACAAAAATACAAGGGATGAAAATCCGTCAAAAGAAAATGAAAAAGAATGGGTTATTCCCTTACCTCTGCACTTTATAATGAATTATAATTAACATGCAGTATTCTTATTCTAGTAGAATTTTAGATTGAGTGAACTTTTCTCACCTCAAACTTCATCTAATTTTAATCATTTCCCACAAGCATGTTGAATGCACTAATGCTTTGTTGAGTAGTCAACAGACTTCAATGACTTTGCTACTCATAGGTAAATATTAATGAGGCAAAGAGTTGTCCCACAATAAGAAAGTCCAGTGGAAGAAATGAAAATTAATATACAACTAGAGACAAAACTCTATGAGGGAAACCTAGAAAGTATTCAAAGGTCAGTTATACTGAGTTGACAAGGCTATGGTGCTCATTTTTTGGTCAAATGCTAGTCTTGTTATTGTGATTATAAAAGTCTATGTACCGCCAAACTCTTTTCCTAATTTAAACATATTTCATTTAGATTTTCAAATAAGTCTGAATGAAACCTGCATAAGGTAGTCAACAAAATACATATTATAAATTCTACAACATTAAGAAAGAAGAAAACTGAATATATCCCAAACTTGGTTCGAAAGAATTACTGCTACTTAGCCTCCAACATGATATTTATCTGATTAAAAGTCAAATAAATATTTAAAGGTCTTTTTTTCCCCATGCTGTTATTTATTTATTTTATTTTTTCTTCTAAATCTTTTTTTCTTTATCTTTTATTTTAATTAATCATTTCATTCATCTACATCTCAAATGATATCCCATTTCCCGGTTACCTCTCCACAAAACCCCCATCCCACATTTGCCCCCCCATGCTGCTATTTAAATATACCAATGACATTTTTTCCCTTTAATATTTATTTTTATCCCCCCCCCCACACACACATGATGTTTCCTAGAAATATCAGGCAACTCTAGGCAGATGCATAGTTTTGAGTCCTCCCAACTTTCTAAGTCATTACATCCTGTTTTGCACCATAGAGAAAACCTAGTGTTTGCCAAAACATGTACAGAAAGGAAGAAAAATATAATCCAAACAGCTATTTAGTGCCTATTCCAAGAAAGCATATAGTGTAATTTATGCACCTAAAATCCAAGTTAGGTCCTCTTCCTGTAAACATAGTCAAAACAACGATCTACATGCAAAAAACAAATAGCTGGACATCATTTGCAATGGGTAACTTCCAGGACAGGGTATGATTATTACCTTCATAGCTTGCTGTTACAGAATGTGGTCCATAATTATTTTACAGTCCTGGTAAGTCCTCCATCACAATTGCAGGTGGGATGAGGGTGGGCAGCAACATTCCTCATGAAATTAATAGCAGATTAAATATATCTCAAGCAAACATACAAGTGAGCAATTTGCTGCTTGTCAGAGTTAGAATCAAGGCACCGTGTAATCTGTGCAATGAAGCAAATGTGAATAATGCTAACTTTTTTTTCCTGAAACCCTACATAAAACCACATGTTAGTTTCCTAATGAAAAACAAGCTTGTTAGTGAGAATATTTTGTATGATGTTTATTAATAAGTGCTACTGATTGATTAGACAGATTATGCTTATTGAAAACAGAATGGGAGCATGTAGTTAATCACCCTTTTAAAAATTAATTATTTTATGTGGCTAGGCTACTCTCTAACTGATCATATCACTCTCTCCTGGAATTGAAAGAACTTGGTGTTCAGGAAGCAAGACTGTTTCTTGCCATGCATAGGTGCTGCCTTTTCATTTGCATCCTTAGGCCTAGAGGCTTAGGAGCGACATAGTTCAATGCAGAAAATCACTAAGGTGGCCAGATATACAATCCTGGATTCTCATATCAGCTCCAACACTGATATTTTACCCTGGAGAATTTCCCTAGTACCCTACTTATATGTGGATAGGGTTCATATTAACTAACTCACAATATTCATGAAAGGACTGTAGGAAATAATGTGTGAGATAGAGATGTTTCCATGAGGATGCTCCGTACCTGAACCCTTACATTAATAACATCCAACAAAAACAAAACTACGTGCATACTCTTTACATTTCCTACAGAAGGTAAATTTACAGTCCCTGTTCTTCTATGGTACCATAAGTGTCAATTAAAACCTACCCTTCTCATTATATTAGAGGCAAGTGAAGAAGCCAAACTTATGTTAGGATCCTTGAGGATGAAGTCAAGGAGCTTATTCTCTCTTTTGTATCACAACTCAGGACCCTTTCTGCTACACCAAACTACCTCTGAAATTCCAAGACACCATACCAATCCATGTAATCTTCAACTGACAGTTCACACACATTGACTGAGTTCTTTCTAAAGGTACAACTCCATTAAATGCTTGGGAAGTAGATAGTCTGCAGGTAGATATAAGGCTTGCATGCCAGAAGTAAAGATCTAATACAATACCTGTTTGTCTATATTTTCTATATTATTTATATGGGGCAAAACAAGCTACCTCCAGTGAGCTTGTTTTGTTATTGTTGTTGGTAGTGGTGATGGTGTTTTTGTTTCTTTGTTTGTTTAATGTGGAAACCAAATCTTCAATAGCATAGAACCTACCCAGGGACACACAGTTAATCAGTAACTGAGGCAATTATAGTAAATGGTCTACTGTTCCAGTCTAAATTCCCAGCCTAAAATTTCAATAAGAACACAGGGAATGTCTAACAATATCTAGAATAAATAATTTAAAACATCTTGACCTTAAAAGGAGGAATATAAAGTTCTTCTATAGGTCAAGTAGGTAGAGTCTCAATTCACTGTTCTTCCCAGCATCACTGACCTGATATTAGCAGTCAGTATCTGCTATGCACCTGCTCTCTGGAGTTTCAAAGTGATCTGTAAGGCAACAGAGGAGCTCAACAGAGGGTAAAGCATTCAGAGAGAGTCTGCAGTATGTGGAGGTGACTGCCTGGGTTTGTATCCTGATTCCTGCAAACACTTTAGCCTATTCATACATCAGTTCCAATTAAAATGCAGTGTTGCCCCTTTTGTCTAAGGAATCACATGGACTAGTCGGTATTCTGAAATAGGAAAAAGTGAAGGACAAAATTGAAAAGATAAAGAACCCCACCCTGTTTGGGGGTTTAAGGCATCTCTTGAGCTCCAAAAACAGATGTCGAGTAGGTAATAGCTCAAATACATGAGCCTATGGTTCATGAGAGAGTTTTTTGCTGGCCAATAAATATTGTGATATCAGTATCTAGACTGAACTAATATCCATGAGGCTAGGTGAGAGCACGAAGCAAGCAAGCTCAGATAAGGTCACCTTGACACTTTAGAAATATCATTCCAACAGAGTAAGGAAAATGAGAGTGGAACCTGTTAGACCAGCTGGAACTGTGTTGCAGTAGTTCAAGCTTCAGATTTTTTAGGATAACAGATGTAGCCATGGTAATACCAAAATGTGAATCATACATAGGGATGTAATCACAGCTAAAATACAAATATAGCAAAATGTTGCAAGGGCAGTCCCGGTTTTTGACTTTGGAATCTGAAAGCACAGCAGATGCAAGTTCTTTGGAATTTATGCTACTTGCCTCTATTAGTTATTGTTATGTTGCTGTCATGAAACACCATGACCAAGGTAATTTATAAACGAATGCATTTAATTGGAGGACTGCTTATAATTTCAGAGGTTTAGTCCATGATCATCATTGAGGGACAAATGACAGCACGCATAGTGTTGGAACAGGTGAGAACTCTCATCTGATATGCAAGTTGCAAGCACGGGGGGGGGGGGGGAGAGAGAGAGAGAGAGAGAGCGGGCGAGAGAGAGAGCGAGAAGCGTATAACACAGGGCCTGATGAAGGCTTTGAAAAGCTCACACCCTATTGACACATGTCCTCCAACAATGTGATACTTCCTAAACTTTCCCAAAGGATTCCACTAACTTGGGACCAAGCACTCAAATATATTGAGCCTATGGAGGGCCATTTTCATTCAAATTACCACATAACACCATAAGGAAAACTTAGCTCCCATCTTAAAGCAGAGTTCACACGTTTTACTATTTAAAAGAAAATCAAAGTTTTTGGTATAGACCATCATTCCCAACTCATATTAATTTAGCCTTCACTCTATCTCTGCTATTGCCAACATACCCTGCCTCCGTAATGAAAAGACTTGTGCTAGTAATGAGAGAAGCTGTATACAAAGTTTCTGGTGTTTATCTTTTTGGGGGCTTTTCTCTTTTCAGGTAAGTTTGGAAATATGAAAATATGCCTCTCTACTTATCACTCCTGTTGTTCAAGTTTATAATTGTAATTCTTATTTATGGCCAATATTCATACATGAAAATCCTTTAAGTGTGGAGGGTAGGATTATGAGATAGATAGATAGATAGATAGATAGATAGATAGATAGATAGATAGATAGATAGATAGATAGATAGATAGACAGACAGACAGACAGACGGATGAGAAATCAATAAATAAGGCAAATAATAAAATATAGAATTAAATAGAAGAAATTGAACCACACTGTACCTAGAACATGAGAATAACTAAGAAGTAAATGCATTTGCCTATCATATGAACTTCTTACTACTAACCTCAGCTTTTGTTTTTGTTGACTGTGGGTGTGGATCACTCAGGCTACTTTAAAGCTTGATGGCTTAAATAAAGGGAACCCAGGGAGATTGGTATCCAAATGCTTGCCTTCAGATTATTAAGTATCCAGATTCTACTGGGACATTCTATGTGTGGTATCTGTGGATGGTCAATTTCCAAAATGGCTTGTTTACTCACAAGCCGGCTGTTCCTTTGAAGTCTTTGGAATAGCTAGTAGCTAGTTGAGTCTCTCTCATTATCTTTGCTAGTAGTTAGGGCTGTATGCTGACCAGTGTTTTCTCAATCAAACATCAATGTCACAACCCGGTGCCTTCGAATACAGCCATGTTTGGAGAAAAGGTTTCAAAGAATTAAGCTAAAAAGAATGGATTAGGATGGACAAGTCTAACACAGGTATTTATATAAGAGAGACGTTAGGTATGTGCTTGTACAGAGATGCCGCTTTCTGAAAAGGCAGCAATCAGAAGAAATTGGCAAGTCCAAGTGAGAGGTCTCAGAGTAAACCAATCCTGCTGGGACCTTGAGCTCAGAATTCTGGGCTTCAGAATTTTGAGGAAATGCATTTCTATTGTTTAAGCTACACACCATGCTGAATTTTTTTAAAGCTAATACAGCAAGGTTGAAATTGTTCACAGCATGAGGAATTCAACATAGTTATTGTTCTTACATGATAGATGGATTCTATGTGAAAATAAATGGAAATATACCAGTGCTTATAAAAAGCAGAGGCTGGGGTAACTATTTCTGTTGTTTTCTGTTGACCAAAGCATATCACACAGCCTATACGTCTATGAAGGGAGAATTTTATTTATTTTATTTTGTTTTGTTTACTTTTTATTTATCATTTTTGTTTGTTTTGTTTTGTTTTCACACAACATTTACTCGCTCAGTATTACAAGGGTGGCAGGAAGATAAATCCTGTTGGGTATGTTTTTTTAACTTTTTATTGATCCTTTGTGAGTAATACGCCGTGAACCCCAGTCCCATTCCTCTACTGGTCACTTTGTATCTGCCTTCTGGCCTTGCAACCTACCCGGGTCCTCAAAATGTAAAAAACACACAAACAGACCAAAATAAAAATGAAAACAAGCAGACCAAAGCATAGAAAACATCTCATCGTGGAAGCTGTAGTGAGTCCCGCGGTATACCCCTTGCCCACACATTTTCACTCACAAAACGTTCATTTCAATGAGTCATTGGTTTTGTTTGAGGTCTATGACTTCTATGGCACCGTCAATATTGAATCTGCTGCCTTTTACGGGACCCCTGGATATTCCGTTGTTACTCTATATCATGGAGATCCCGCAGTTTTGGATCAGCAGGACCTGCCCTTTAGTGAGCCCTAACAGTTCACAGATGATTTTGGGGTGGACCAACTCAAGATCTGGATCTGGGCCTGGGTGACACTGAGCTGGTCAGCCTGCCTGTTCTCCCTTACTGGCACCACGAGGGCTCTCACTGCTCAGGCTAGGCTTGGCATTTTCTGGAGGCAGGGTCTACTCTTCTATTCTCATGCAGTCAGCCGGCTCATGCGCAACCACACTTCCAGAGTTAGCTCACTTGATTGTGCTACCCAATCAAGTTGAGACAGGTTCTCCAAGTACTGCTACAGACAAGGGGCTGGGCCAGCACTTTGACTCTCACACCCTCGGAGCTAGCTCTTCCAGGCCTTCCCCATCAGGGCCTGCTCCACCATGGTGCCGAGGCAAGTCAGTTTCTTTATGTATGGAGTTGTGATTTATGGTTTTAGGGAAAGAAGAAATTGGCAGCCAATATATTGTTTTTGTTTGTTTTTGAGACAGGGTTTCACAATGTAGTCTTACCTACACTGGAACTCACTATGTAGGTTAGGATAGCCTTGAACTCAAGAGATTGGCCTGCCTTTGCCTTCTGAGTACTGGGATTAAAGGCATGCACTTGATAATAGCTGCCATCACTGAAGAGTATCTCTAGTGCAAACGCTGGTAAAGGGACACACTTCTCTCCAGGTCCTGACATTGCTATGCATATCAGTTTGTCTTCACATTGATGTCCATTATCCTATCTCTGCCTCCTGAGCACAGAAAGTATATGCGTGTGTCACTACACACTTCGAAATTAGTTGATATTTTTATTAATGGCATTGTATTCAGGACAGCTTTGATCTTTTGTATGTATTCAGAATTTCATTTGTGCTGGCTTCAGAAATATTTTTTAATGCATCAGATGTTATAAAAGGAAGTGACATGTCTTATGTCTAGATTAGAGTCCACTTAAGTTATGTGCACTGAGATGGACTTAACTTTTAGAACTTAAATAATTAATATTATGTGGTCCTCTTTTTTAAACTTATACATTTACTGAGACAGTTTTATAAAGCATTCATATTATTTAGTGGATCTTTTGGTTATTTAAAATTTATACTTTTCTGTTATACATATTAATATTATTGCCATTTTAATTTTGTTGACAGTAAAGAAACTAATTTTAAAAGGTTCTTAAATCTATTCTAATCACTTGTAGACTTTGCTTTCTACTTCGGTGAGACACTGATGCTTTTTACTGTCATAAATCACATTTTTCAGGTACAAATTCTATCAATGGCAGACCTTTCTTTCTTTCTTTCTTTCTTTCTTTCTTTCTTTCTTTCTTTCTTTCTTTCTTTCTTTCCTATTTTTAATATTCATAGTTCCTGTTCTTTCTTGCTCCTTCTCCTCTCCTCTCCATCCCTCCATCCCATCTCCTCCTCTCTCTTCCCCTCCCCTCTTCTCCTTCCCCCTCCCCTACTTTTCTCATCTACTTCTCTTCCCCTACTCTCTTTTCCTTCCCTCCCTCCCCTCCCCTACTGTCCCCTTCACTTTCTTTCTGTTCTGTCTCAGCCTATCAAGAGGGAAGTGTTTCACTTAGTCCCATGGATGTACTAATCATGGCCCAAATTTATGAAAACATTTTCTTAGCATAATCTCAGTTTTCTTATCAAAATTTTATGGAATTGAGACTCATTCTCTTTATTTTGCATCCTTTCCTAGGACTCTGGTTTCACCTCTATACAAGTTGTCATTTATTCCAAACACTAGAACTATAATTAATACATTTTTTTAAACAAAATAGAAGAAAAAAAATGGTTGAGCAGAAAGATTAAGATGGGAAGGGGGATAAGAGAGGGCAATAGGTTGGAAATGCCCTAAACTTGATATACATGTATTTTTCTTCAATTTTGTCAGAAGTATTTTCCATGTGGATCTTTAGTTTTATCAGACAATGTCTATAATTTTACTTTGAATCAACTTAGGAACATTTTTTATGACTTCCATTTTATCTGTATAATTTTCCATGTAATAGTAAGTTCTAACATGTTTTTCTATATATTTCATGAATTTTTTCAGGAATATTTTCTTTGTAGATCTTCAGTTTTATCAGAAAGTGTTTATAATTCCACTTTCAAAAAACTTAGGAATATTCTTATGCCTACCATTTTATCTGTATAATTTTTCCATGAAATACTCAATCTTAACACATTTTTATATATTTCTTCAATTTTATCAGAGATATTTTCCATGTAAATCTTCAATTTTATCAGAAAATATTTATAATTTCACTTTCAATCAACTTAGAAATATTTTATGCCTACCATTTTATCTGTATAATTATCCATGATAATCTTCAATTTTAATGTTTTTCTGTAGATTTTTTCAATTTTATCAGAAATATTTTCCATGTAAATCTTCAATCTGATAAAAAAATGTTTATAATTCTACTTTCAATCAACTTAGGAATATTTTAATTCCTACCAATTTATCTGTATCAATTTCTTCAATTTTATCAGAGATATTTTCCATATAAATCTTCAATTTTATCAGAAAATGTTTTTACTTCTACTTTCAATCAATTTAGGAATATTTTTATGCCTACCATCTTATCTGTATAATTTTTCATGAAATAGTCAGTTTTAACGTGTTTTTCTATATATTTCTTGAGTTTTATCAGAAATATTTTCCTTGTAGATTTTCAATTTTATCAGAAAATGTTTATAATTCCACTTTCAATCAACGTAAGAATATTTTTGTGTCTACCATTTTATCTGTATAATTTTTCCATGAAATAGTCAATCTTAACGTGTTTTTCTATATATTTCTTCAATTTTATCAGAGATATTTTCCATGTACATTTACACAATGGAATACTACTCAGCAATTAAAAACAATAAATTCATGAAATTCTTAGGCAAATGGAGAACAGGGGGAGGGAAGAGGGCTTATGGGATTTTCGGGGAGGGGGGTACCGGGAAAGGGGAAATCATTTGGAATGTAAATAAAGAATATAGAAAATAAAAAAAAAAATAATAAAGAAATTGTCAAGGCATCAAAAACTTTCATTAAAAAATATTCACCTGAAAAAGAAAAAAATACTTCTTGTTTTATGATTATGGGAGCCTTTAGCATTTATCCAGTTGGTATTTACATTATCTACTTTAGTATGTATCTAATTGAACATTTTGCAGCATAGAATAAATATCGTCCCCTCCCAGAATCATGTCTACTTTCTTGGTTTCTATGCTGCACCTCCTGACTCACTAATTAGGAGGGTTCACTCATCTGAGGGCTTCCTTTCCTACACATATCGCTGAGTATTCCTGTTCCTTACAGTGGACACCATGCAAATTCTTTCCAAACCATGTTGTACAATATCAGATATCTTTTATACTCAGTGAATCCTGTGAATACCAACCCATTATTAATACAACTAAAAAAATACTAGTTTTTCTACAAGTCCAATGGTTGGTTTTATGATAATTCTGGCAGACTCAGTTGTTCCTTTAGTTATTAGCTACACCACCCATCTCCTGACATGAACTCTGAAGGAGTCATTTAATGGAGCAAAAGCATAACAGAAAGATTCTGATTACATGGAAAATATATTTTGTTTTGAACTTTAAAGTAAATGATAATTATAATCTTCATACATATTTAGCATGTCTGAAAATATTTGACTTTGACCAGATGGATACAAAGAAGTCCTTGAATAGTTATAATTAAGAAGGTCAGGAAAAATGATATAATGGCTTACTGTCATAAATAGCTGCAAGACGAGAGTGATGGCACTGTGAGGGAAAAAGAGAATTGGTTTTCTGGGCAGAGTGAAGGAATGAACAGAGTCTACGGGAGGGGATGATGACTGAATCAGAGCCTAAAAGGTCAGAGAACAGAGCTCAGTAGCAGGACACACTAGAGCTATTGTGATGACCCAAGTCCAATGAAGAAAAATGAGGTCAGCAGGCAGCAGCCGAGTTTAAGAGAGCATGGTTCCCAGTGAAGAAAGCAACTAGGAGCTAAAGAAGGTATTGGACTAGCGCTGCATTATGTGCAAAATCAAAGAGTAGGAATTTTAAATGTGGGGTTTGAAATTTGTCTAGAATCCTAGCTTAAGATTGAAGATACTTAAGGAGGTGAAACCAGTACAAATTCTGCAGGTATAATGGAATGCCAAAAATTACAGTTATTAACAGTTGATTGCCACTTGGAGAATTATGCTTGAGGTTATGGTCACTGGAGGTTGTCCATGCTTTGGGGGATGGCCCCATACCCATCCATTTATGGGCAATACTAAAAGGATTTAATGTATTTTTTTTAAATGAAAGTCTTGGAGTTGAGAAGTGTAGAGAGTTGAAGGGAGGAGTTATGTGGAATGGATGTGATCATTTCTCACTATATATGTCCTCATAGAAACATCATATTCTTAAAGAACAAAACTAAAAGCAAGCTTAAAATTACAATAACTAAAATAGAGATATATAATATTTTTAATTTTTAATTTTTTGAGATTGTAATATAATTACATCATTCCCCCTTACCTTGCCTCCTTTCAAAATCTTCCTTGTACCCCTCACTGCTCTCTTTAAAATTCAGTTTCTCTTTTTTAATCATTGTTACATAATTGTGTGTGTGTATGTGTGTGTGTGTGTGTGTGTGTGTGTGTGTGTTTCTAAATACATAAATACAATGGACTTGGTTTGTATAACTTCACTTGTATGTATGTCTTCAGTCTTTGTTGATATTCCTTCCTCTCTAGACATTTACAGTTCTTTTGTAGCAGTGTTTTCTCAGCAGATAATGTGGCTGCCCTAATACTACTTGCTAATGTTTGCCATGAATAAAATCGTGACTCTTTCCTTCTCCATTAAAATTCCTTTGAATACTTTAGAATTAAAACATTCTATAAAACTGATCTGACCACCAAAGCATCATTTTTTCATTTATTTGTTTCTGCATGGATGTATTTCCACAGTCATATCTCTATGTCCTCTAGGCCAAGACAAATAATTCAGCTTACCAAGGAAGAAAATAACAGCTAACTGAGCCCAAATAGTGAATCCTTGATTTTAATAATGATAAAGCTTTAAAAGTACTGAGTCTAATGGTGGTCAATAAAGACTAAAATATGTCTGTCGAAGAAGATATGGAATATTTGTTTAAGTGATTTATAATTTCTGTTAGATAGTCAGGAAATTAGGGGGAGGATGAGCAGAGGGAGGGGGTATGGGATAGGGTGTTTTCCATGGGGTAATGTGGAAAGGGGCTAACATTCGAAATGTAATAAATATCTAATAAAAGAAAAGAAAAAAATTCTGTTAGATAAGGAAAATGTATTTCTAGAGACCTATAATGTATCCAAGTGACTATTATTAATGTTAATATATTATGTTCCTAAAGAATGTAAAGAGAAACTAGGCATGATGATAAACACCTATAATCCTAGCACATAGGCAAGTGAAGTAAAATGATTGATGTTAAAGCCATTCTGTGTTACATCGTGAGACTTATTTCAAAACACTATACCCTAAAATGAGCAGTGTTGTGTAATAAGGACTCACTACAAAAAATGATAGCTGAGTGTTTACCACAAAAGTGATGGCTGAGTGTGGCAATGCCTTTGTTAATTAGATGAAGCGAAGTACATTATAGCATATTGGAATTTAAAAAATTACATTACAGAAAATAAAATTACATTATCTACAAGTTTTTAAAATGTGTGATTTTCAAAAGATGAATTTTTTTGTTGATGACAATCTATAAAATATCCCCAATGTTTTATAACATTTTCATATGCCTTTCATTTTTGTTTTAAAGTTTCAAGTAAAATATCTCTAGTTAGGTTGTAAAGACAAACTGGGCCCTGTCTTAGATGCAAATTTACTGAGTTAATAAATCCTTAAGATGAGAGAATTGCTCCAGGACCTTCAGCTCTGCGTTTGGGGACCAGTCACTCTCCCTTGAATGTATTTCCCCAGCTCAATGTCCAGGAAGATCATAATAACAGGGAATTAGATCTTCCAGCCAGACACCCACAGGGAACAAGGAAACTTAATTTCACATCCCATGACAACTGAAGGGGCTTTCATCCTGTCCCCAAGCTGCTCCTTCAAGCTTGCTTTGTTAGGCACTGTCCCTGGTGTCTGCTCTCTTGTCAGCCACAGTTCTGAAGATAAGGCAGTGAATTCCCCAAAGCATTCTTTCTGCTATCTTGGAAAGGAGACAATGAAATTTCAATTTCCAGTTATCCTGGGAAAGGGTCTGGCATCTCCATTTTCTGACAATAGTTCTAAGAGCATTCCCCAAACCAAGCACTCTACAGGTATCAGAACAATGTGGCTTTGGAGGCATGAGCTCAAAAGTTATTTGACTTTCAAATTGTCCTGTGTCTTACCGCCAAGATATAGAAAGTAATGAGCAACTTAAAATACTTCTGTATTTTTGAAAGGAGAATGTCTTTCTATTCCAAGGTTAATCATATTTTTCATCCTTAATGTTGACAAGCATAAATATATTCCACTGAATGTTGCTACCATTTCATACATTAGTTGATCATCAATATTTTGCTGATTAGATCTAGAGGAGTTGACAGAGTGGTTAAGAGTGTGAGAACCAGAATTCAAATGCCCAGCATCCATGTAATTTAGCTAAGCTTGGTTACCATGCCTACAATGGGACAGAGATAGATGGATACCCATTAATTCACAGACCAGCCTACCTAACCAAATAGGTGAGCTTCTAGTTCATGGCAGTAAGGATGTTTTCAGGACTGACTAGCAGCTGAGGTAAAGATCCTCCAGTCTTGAATTGAAATTTCTAAGGGTTATGGCAACCAGTGAGACCAAGGATTCTTTGTCTCTTTGGCCACTGAGCTTCTCTGCTAGACTTCTCTTAGGTCTCTCGTGAATTTTCAGTCATCATCCGAAGCTTTACAGGCCTGAAGGCTGCTACAATTTATTTTCTCTATGGTATAAAGCATGGTTTATAAGATGTGATTGAAAAATAATTGACGAATGCTTATAATCCTTTTTGCTGTAATTCTTTGAATACCAAGGCATTAGTGAGTGCATCATAGCTATGATGATTAGTCTGGATCATCAACTTGACTGGACTGAGAAGTTCCTAGAAGTCCAGTAAAACTCAATTCTAATGTGACTTAGAGGGCATTTCCAGAGTTGATTCAAGTACAAAGGATAACAGTGAATGTGTATAGAATCATCCAATGGGAGAGACCTAAGAGGAATTAATTAGGGAGTAGAAAGAAGTCTTTATCCCAGGAATACATTCTCTGCTTTTTGACTACCATAAAGGGAGCATCTCTGTTCTGCAGTTCATTTCCCATGATGCTCTGGCTCACCACAGCAATGAGACGTTAGACAAAGATGAACACAGACCTCTCCAAACATTCACCACAGTAAGCTCTTGCTCATTTTCTTTTTCCAAATTAATAGTGTGCTTATTGAGTTAGAAATCCTTGCTAAGTCAAGGAGTCAAGGAACATCTGAATGCATGCCTGACATCCAAGAGCCTTCTCAGGTATGCCAATGCTTGCCTTACTTTTTTTTTTTTCATTTCCTGGAAATTATCTAATTTGATTTTTCTTTAAAAACCTTTTTGTTTATAATTTTACACATGCATGCTATATTTACAGCATTTCTTTCCCTCTTTTGTCCCTCTAGAACTTCCTTTATCCCTCTAACTTCCTTTCAAATTTACAAGCTTTTATTTCTTTAAATATTGGTGTTACATATACATTAATATTAATTATCAATTAATGTAACATATATATGTAATACTAAAACTAAAGAAAATTATTGAGGCTTCAGTGGTGTGACTTCCCTGCCATATATAGAAGACACTATCTTATAGCAGATGTTCTGATCCTCTGGCTCTTACAGTCTTTGTGCCTCCTCTTTCAAAATGTTCCCTGAACCTTAGATGTAGGGTTTATGTCATAGATATATCAGTTATCATCCTATTATCAGTTATGTATCAAGGTGTATCAGTTATCAGTCTTCCAAAGTGCCAATGTCATAGACGAAGGTATTAGCACACAGGGTCCTTTTGCATCGCTGCAGGGTATACAAGCTCATATTCATATTATCACAGCGATTACCCCTACCCCTCCATCAGCCCATTCATGCCTAATATTGACTCAAGTCCTTTAGCAAGCATTGTCCTTGCTTCTCCCATTGATTCCCTTGACCTCTTAGCTTGCACTCGATGCTATGTTTCACCATCC
This sequence comes from Tokudaia tokunoshimensis, assembly GCA_036184795.1. Lineage (NCBI taxonomy): Eukaryota > Metazoa > Chordata > Mammalia > Rodentia > Muridae > Tokudaia > Tokudaia tokunoshimensis. The sequence continues at coordinate 58,088,034 of BTHU01000014.1, forward strand.
ATCTGAAAAGTGAATTGATTCTCCTCACAGATTTTTCTACTCTTTTACCTCTATGGCAGAGTAAAAATGTTAGAAGCCCCTCTGGTCACGTTCAACTCCTCTATATTTTGATTATGTTTTTATCATTGCCTTCCTTTGTGTTACTCTGTTAGCTTACAAGTGCTCTCAGTGTCTCAGGTGTAACACCTAATATTTTACATAAAGCCCTATCCCCACATGGATCCCAGATGTTCTTTGATTTCTCCCTAGCAGATTACTTCCTCTGTACATTAATGAAAAGAAGAAGATGGTTTTCCTCCATAACATCCCTTACATGTACATACTTATGAATAAAATATCAGAAAACACAAATGGAAGTGGTTAACACAGTGGAAAAATATGTGTCTATCTCCAAACAGGAAATTGGAGATAAAGCCCTTTCAGAGGAAGAACACTCAACTTTGGTCATTATCCTCACATTTCCTATTATCCTCCACCCTCATCATTATGAGACTTGCAGCTCATGGTTACCAGATGTTTCTCTAATCCCAAGTATCCTGCATTCATTTAAAGTACAAAGTTTAAGAGTAAATTTGTTTAACATGGAACAAAATAACCACAGAAGAGCCATTAGCAGAGATTTACTAAGTGAACATTTGACCCAAACTTGGGACTGTTTTCCCTCCACAAGCTAATCTCTCCCAGTGAAAGGAAGAGACATGCGGATTCAATTGATCTTAGCTCTGTAACTTGGGAAGGAGGCACCCTTCCCTAAGGGCATGCAGTTTCCATGGGCAGAATGTATAAGGTTCACTTTGACACCCTAAGGAAGGGGATATAACCTGGCTACTGGATGAGCAGACTGAAGTATTTAATTCATTTCAATCATTCTTTACTCTTCTGCTCCTAATTCCCTCTGAAGTGTTGTGTTTAGTATTCAATGTTCTAACCTCTTCCTTTCCAGGCTATTGTCCCGACCACACAAGCACTTTTGGTACCACTTGTACTGTCTTTCTCTCTGGCCCCTCAGGGATCAGCTTCTCTTTTACAATGTCTTTCAAATGGATTAAAATCTTCTCTACACAAAAATTCAGCACAAGAAAGCCAAACCCAAAGAGAAGCTGGAATTTCCTTACCTTCATGAAATCTTCAACTGGTACCTGAACTCTATCTTCCTTTTCTCAATACTCTGTCCTTTCCAGTTTTCACGGCTCACTCACAGAAGTCTCCAGTCTGACTTGTGGAACCAACCCATGAAGGGAAAGCAACATTTTAATTTTCTTTTCAATGTAACGTTTCTACTTGCAAGCTCTGTCTTCTCCCGTAATCATTCTTAATCCTCTTGGTCTCTATTTCCTCTGCAAACTCCACATCTTTCTACCCCTCACCTCCTTTTTGTTGTTCTCCATCTTCAGATCATACATTTGGATGTTCTTGCACTACATCATGAGTTATTTTGGGAGACGAATCTGTGTCTCATCGTTCGTTTCCACACACACCAAAGTGCAGAACTATAGTTAAAGACTTCACCCATTTCAAAACTCAACTTGATCTCCATGCCTTCTCTCTCTTCAGACTCTGAAGTACTTTGTGACCAGTCACCTTTTGTAAGTAAAGTTTGACAGCCTTGGTTCCTCATTTAAAAAGATAAGTTCCTTAGCATTCCATTGAAGTTTCTTCACAGAATGACTTGAAAACATTTTCTAGCACATCTCCTTTCTACATATATAGACACCCACACAGACATAAGTACACCACCTGCATCAAAACTTGTGCTTAAATTGAAGGAACTAGCTTCATGTAATACAAACGTAATCAGAGTCATCAAACTTAGCCTGAGCTTGTTATGTATGTTCTCAGAATGCTCAAAGATGTACACTGACATTTACAGCCATGGCTATATCTTTTGTGCCAAGTAAAAGGTAACTCAAATAAATATGAGTTCTACTCCTTTGATTATAAGCACTAATATCTATCTAATAATTCCATATTTTCATGAACATAAGACAGGAAGCCCATATCATCAGGTTAAGAACTGAAGTAAGTATAAGTAGACTATATTCACTTTTAAAAGGGGTGGATTCTATTAGCACCTTACCTTACCTGAAGGAGAAGCACTGCTCCATCATTCCTTTGACTGTCATGAGTTTCCTTGATAGCATCAGCAGTAGTATGGGCTCCAGGTGGATACCCAGCATCCTCTCCACTTGTGCTCAGTTCACCTTACTCACCTACTTACATGTAACAGTTATCTGTAATGACATCCAGTGTCCCAATTCTTTGAAGAATCGGTACTGTAGAATTTAACAAGCACACAGGCACATTTCATGAGACCATTCCAGAGCTCTAGGTAAAATTTCATTCTGAGGAGTTAAGAACTCCATAAAGAGAAAATATATTTACTATCTGAACTTTTATTTTAAAACTGCTCTTTTGATTGCAAAAGATAATTGATTCATTCTCGCTCATTTTCCATTCATTCTCCTCTTGTAGGTCAAATACAGTCATGCACTTTAGAGCCCACAGATGTAAATAAACATGATTGGATGGTCACAGCAGCTTTGATCACATGGAATGGTGAAACATTATCAACAGGACTTAGCAGAGTTGGGAAGATGGTCAGAATTCCCTATTGATGTATAGGAAGCAAGCTTTTGTCTCAGTTGGTGACCATCTTTCTTTGTTCCCCTTTCTCTCTCTTGGTACCCTCTCTTACTCCACCCCATTTCCCTCTCATTCTACCCCATATTGTTCTCTTCCCAATCCCTCTCTTCTACACTTTTATCACCCTTTCTCATTTTTGAGGTTTTGCCCATCAACTCAGACAAATAAGCCAATCAAATCACACTGACATTGAGATTGTCTTTGACCTGAAGTCACAGAGAAGACTTAAAATGAAAGCAGAAATCAAATCAGATCTATCAAGAGATGCCAAAGGGTACAATAAAATAAAAAACAAAAAGATGAATCCGAGCATCTCCATTTAGCCACAAAATGACTTTCAGTTTGAACAATAGCTTGTTTTTGTGGTCTTGCTCCCCCAGTGACAGCAACCATGAGGAAAATTGCTTCAGGTGATGAACGGCCTATGCTGGGAGCTAGAGTGAAGCTAACAGGTCCCAGCTGCCAAGTTGCTCAGTTGCTATGGTCCTCGCTGGACTCACTGTGATTGGAGTGAGTCATGCCGAGTGCACACAAGTTCATGTACCAAGCTGCACTGCTGGGGAAAAGCAGGGTTCTCTGATTACTTCTGCATGCCTGACCTATGCAGAACCCTTGTCTGCACCACAACAGGCAGGAACCTTTCGACTTCTGGTTTAAGAGTAAGGACTGAGTTCCAGATGCAGAGTAGGAGGGCACAACAGTGTCAACACAGAACAATGCCTGATTTGAGCCACCACTGCTTGCCACCCTGTGGAGCCAGCCTAGCTTGCCAAGGCTTCCTGCTTTCAGATGTCTGATACTAGTTCCGTACAAAATTGCAAGAAAACACACTTTCACTCATGGCAGATAGCAGTAAAGCAGGATATGCCCCTCTCTTCCTGTCAATCAAAATGAATGAAGCTCATCCTAACATACAACTGGCAGCTAGAGAAGATAGAATTTATATATCCTGATCAAGGGGAATTCACTTAATTTATATCAGAAGTCATGGCAAAAGAGTACACGAAGACAGACCAGGATTGGAGAAGAGAAGAAAGCAAAGGAAAGGGAAGGGAATGAGGGGAAGAAAAGAGTGGATGGAGGGAAGAAGACAGAAAGGATGGGGAAGGGATGGGAGGGGAGAATATGATGAGAGGAGAGGAGTTGACAGAGGAGAGAGGAGAGGATGTGAGGAGGAGGGAGGGAAGGGCAGAGGAGGGGAGGGGATCCAGGCTCTTGAATTTCCTCAGTTTAATAAAATTTCCAAGTTCTGACCTCTCACAGTAGTTCCGTGAGAGAACATGTTCTCTCCTATCACCTTGCATGGATTCAGAAGCACTCCTCTGAGTCTGTCTGGGATGCCTCCAGAGAAAAGTAACAAGAGTAGAAAAACCTGGATGTGAGCAGCACCAATGCATAGGCTGTTTCTGGAATCAATGAAAACAGTAGACAATGCCCCACCCCTTTAAGACAGGGGCATTATCTCTCTCTGTTTCTAACCTGCCTGGATAGGGCTATTCTGCTCCTCCTCACTACTGCAGACTGAAATCCTTAGTCAAAACTAAGTTGGTCTCCCTTCAAGATGTGTATGGCAGGCATTTTGTTAGAGTAAGAAAGCTAACTCAGTTCCCAGTAATTGTAGAGTATGGATGGTTGCTGACTTTGGAGTAGTCAGGCAAGTAAATCAGTGTTTTTTCTACCACAAACTATGTCCATAGCAATATCACAAACAAGCTGTTTTAGGTCTAGGTGTATACAGTGTACATGGGCTTGTTTAACAGATGTGTTTTCATCCCATCCACAAGCTAGCTGCTGAAAATAAGACGCGCACACACACACACACACACACACACACACACACATCCACACACACACATCCACTCAAGTACACAGGCATGCATATAGCATTGTACAGACTTAGCAGGCTATACTTATAGGAAAAAATATGTGTATATATATATATATATATATATATATATATATATATATGCATGTAGCAACAAATAATGAATAAAGAGGCCATGACATTGAAAAAAGCACGGACAAAATTTTGGATGGGAGGGGGTATTGGAGGAAGAAAAAAAAAGTGAGAAATGTTGTAATTATAATCTTAAAAGTTAAGAAAAAGAAATCACAAAAGAAAGGATGTCAGTTCCTTACCCTTAGCACTTATCACTTCTGCTGGGGGTGAGAGGGGACAAGTCAGAAATCAGGTGTGGTAGATAAATGACTGAGAGTTGGCTGCAAGTCTAAGCTAGGGTGGAGAGGTGGCTCAGTGGTTAAAGAGCACTGGATGCTTGCTCTTGCAGAGAATCCGCGTTCAATGCCCAACACCCACAGATAGCTCATAACTTCCTGTAACTCCAGTTCCAGAGATATGACACCCTCACACAGGCATACACTAATATAGGCAAAAATGCCAATGCACATAAAATAAAAATAAAGAAATCATTAAAACAAAACCAAATCTAAGCTGAACTGGCAAAATGTTCAGCAGACAGAGTTAAAGGTGAAGATGTGTGCCCCAAATGGTAAGCCTCTTTAACTACCTAGTACATGCTTGTGAATATAATTACATAAACATAAATAATTACATTCTTTTAAAACAAGTTGATTAATGAATTTATAGAGCATTCTCTTAGAAAAAAATTGCATCTAGTTGCTAAATATATCATACCGGAAATATTACCTTACCACCTACTGATGTAATTTCATTGCTGTTTTGCCATCCCTGGTGTGTCTACTGATAATTTTGTATTAATGTTATGTGAGCAGAAGCATGGTCTCAAGCAGTACAATCACCGCCTTCATTGCATCGAGTGTTTTCCTTCACATGTTTCGCCTTGCCTGCTGGACTTTGCAGTGTCACATTCCTTATTACATGTTGTCCTCCACAGTGAGGACGTAAGATGGTCATGAACTCACACAGAGAAGAGCACTTTCAGGTGAACAGCAGGAGGTTTCATACATTCAACATCATCCTGAAATGAAAGGAAAGGGCACCCACCCATCTCTCCGTGCAGAGTCTATACTGTAGCTTTGCTCAAGCCAGAACCACAGAAAGCCAGATAACTGACCCATACTCCAAGTTTCCTAGAAATTTCATGTTTGAACTTGAATATTTTGAATGACATCCTTGGGATACATTTGAAAGAGTTACATAATATGTACCTCCGAAACCTCCTGTTACACCTATGGCAGGCATTCCGAAAGGAAGCTCATTCCTTCCCTTGGTATCCCCTTTTCAGCACTGCTAGGAGGGGTTTCCATAAGGCCTTAGTAACAGTATTGATTGTGCCTCTCTTCAGTAAGGGGTGTGCTTTTATATCACAAATATTCTGCAATGGTTGGCTGATCATATTTTCATGGAGACATTAAGTTTGTGTTTTCTTTCTCCATGTGGTCTTATATGTCCTAAAACCTTCTAAAAGGTATTTTTAATTTTGTGTTTTCATAAAAAACATATGCAGAGATATTCCAGGATAGGGATCAGTAAGTTTATCCTATAAAGTGCTACCTAGTGGATATTTTAGATTTTGTGGGACCCATGTTTGTCTGCACCTTCTATATTCTTTTTCAAATTTCAAGACTCAAGATTATCAAAACCATTCTTTACTCTAAGGCTTAGATTTTTCAAAACCTACTTTAATAAGGCTTCTCAAACACTTCTACCCTCCTTTCTAGGCCACTATCCAAAGAGAGGGGAGAAAAGAAGGTAAATAGGACAATGAGTATGTAGACCTGTTTAGAAGTAGTTCTATGAGGCAATTTCAATCTCTACTGTCAGGACACTAGCAGTCCAGTTCAGTAGTGTCAGGATACCAACAGTCCAGTTCTAAAAGGGTCACCAAGTACAAATAAGCAGCGATGGCAAGATCCAGCAGAAATAATCAGGCTCTGTAGAATCGGGAGGGACCAGAGCCAGCTAGAATGCCAGGAGAAGTTCTCTGCTGTGCCTTTCTCAATGAAGAGAAGATCAGGGAGGATTCGAGACCAAAGAAGCATTGCACTGCTAGCTTTGTCACTGTCTGTTGGGTCCTACTTAAACTCTTTCCAGACATCATGTTCCCTCTCTCAGGTCTGCTTCTGCAAAACATCACATGAGTCTGCATCACATGAAACAGCCAAAAATTTCTACTTCACTTGACTCATGAGCCTTATATCTCATTGTCAGATGGATTTAGCTTGCTATCACTTTTCACCAATAATGAAAACTGCTGAGTGATTATGGAAACTTCACTCTTGTGTTAATGTTTGAATTATTGCTCCCAAAATTCTGTTTAGATTAACCTGAGCTGATGAAAAACACAAAGCCTAACATCAACTGTGAATGGCGTATATGGTGTTAATGAATTTCAAATGCTAGTTAGGCCATTGTGCAAATCAAGATCTCAATTTTTCCAAAAACAAGGATGAGAAATTAGCTAAGGCCATAGACCTCCATGCTGATAGAACAATGCCAATTCACAGGGATATGAATCTGTTTTACCTGCAGTAGAATTCTGTTTATGTTCACATTGTGAAGAGCAACTATATTTCAGAAAAGCAAAATAATTCATCATATATAATATATGCCCAAGCTTGATACCAGCCAGCTTTGGAGGTTTATTCCCATAAAATTTGGTATTCATGGAATAACATGACAGAATTCATAACCAAGGCCCTTGGTTCAAAACCCACTTCCACCCTTTATTATCTTGGTGCCTCTGCTTCAGTTACTGAAGTAAAACTGATTACTTATAAATGAAATTCTCAGACCGTATGCTACTATAAACATAATTAAATAAGTAATGGTGAAAATAATATAAAAACACAAGAGTAAACTGTACATCTAAAATTATCCCATATGTTTTTAAAGTTGAGTATAACAATCACCGTTATTCAGATGTTTATTTGAAGGGGACTCGGGATGTGGCTCAGTAGTGAAGAACTTGCTGCTCATAGGCTAAGCTCCTGTTTTATCCACAAGCAGCTCTACAAAATGATCTCCATCTTAGCTGTCTTCCTTAATTTTTATTTATCTCCAGCCTCATTACTAGTAATTTAACATTTTCTTTAACATTCTTGTCCCTTCCAAATGCACACAACCATGTAACATGTGACAAAAGTATATTAAAATTGTGAAATTATTTTAGGCAGCCAAATTAAGACATGATTATAACAACAGATCATTAGGTGGAGAGTAAATGTGATAGGGTCACTTTCCAGAGCCATAGAGGTTCTGATTTATAAGTGTGGTGTGGGTAACCACGTGAACACCAAGATGCACATTTGCTCTAACTTAAGATAAACCATTTCTTTTAATCTACATTCTGCCACATTTTCCTACAGAACCCAGTATTCCCAGGCAGTCTCCCATCTAAGTATTAACCAGGCCAAGCACAAATGGAATGGGGCTGTCTCCATCTCTGTTTTCTGCCATTTTATTCCATTCTGCCCTACTTGGTCTTCCTGGTTGGGCCTCATTTGGATGTGCCTAGACCTACTGGATCTAGATGCCCTAGGGTGGGATAGTATCCAAGGGGCAATGGAGGGGGGAACAGAATTTGTAAGGGTGGAACTTGGAAGAGAGGAGGGAGGGGGCTGTGATTGGGATATAAAATATTTTTTAAAAAAAAATTTAGTAAGTATGGTATGGGGCCTATGCATTTCTATGTCTCATTTCTATGTGTGTGTAAGAAGTTAATACAGTAATTACAGTCTAAATATATATTAGGGTGATGCAGAAAAAAGATGAGAAAAAATAAACAAATACTTTTCTACCACATAGAAGAAGCAAGAAGAGATGAAGGTAAAAGAAGAATTTGTGGCTAACCCCTACGTTCTGAGTTCCATGATTAACAAGATGGTGATGACAGAGTAAGAACCATTGGCCGAAGAGCAGACACTGGCATGATGGCAGTGATAGTGATGAACTAGGAAGCAGGCAACAGCATTTATGGATAAGCAGTGATATCTGGGCTAACAATAAAGTTTATAATCATTAAGAAGCAGATTACCAATAGGATAGAAATTTTATAGGTAACCAGAGGAAATATATGAAGTAGAAAAAAATGAAGGCTCAGAATAGTACAAAAACAATACAAATAAGCATTTTGAATAAATTAATTTTATTAGTTGTTTACAATTCTACTCAGAAAGTATGGCTTCCCTTCTCAGCTTAAAGTACTGAGAGATGAGACTAAATATGCCTACAAAGTCAATTGGCTAATGAATTCATTCTACCATGCCATGGAAGGAAGAATTCTCACAGTGGATGATCCCCTTATCAGAGATGGTCCTTTCTGACATCATCATTTGATATTCCCAGGCCCATTTGATTGCTGTGATGGAAGACCCAGTGGTTCAAAACCAATAAAGCATTTTGTTTTCTCTTTGTGGTTTGTGAAATATATTTTATAATCTTGCATCTATGTACCTCTGCAACAGCCTCTCTGGCAGATAGAAAAATGCTATTATTTCCCTCCATTGAATGTGCAGAATACAAATGTAGACAAAATCAGAAAATAGCCTTTGAGAAAAAAACTCAGTGACACTTGAGCCCTTCCCAGTTTGTAGCAGTGAAATTGAATTTTTGTATTTATTGTAAAAGTTGGCAATGGAAAATATTATTATACAACCCAGAGTCATCTAGGGCTAGAGGGTTTGTGCTCACCTCTTCAGCATCAGAGCAACAGAGGTCATCTCATGACTTAAGGGAAATGGAAAATATGAGGTTGCTGTTTATTTGGAAATGTAGCATTTACAAAATGCATGAGGTTCCTTGAGTACAGATGTTTTTATAAAGTTATTTATTGAAAAATTTAGTATTCAGGTAGTCAATTGATGATGCAATCTGGGTTATGGCCATCCTTCAATATACACTGTGTCTACTTTAGGCATTTTATATTCAGTTGAAACTATTTCTATTGGGAATCCTAAAATGTTTGAGAATATATTTCTTGGTTACTCTGCCACCTAACATCTTCCATATTTAGATCATTATTTTAGTTAATGGTAGTAGTAAAAAAATTAAAATGTATTACCTGCCTTTATACCCCAGTGTTAAGTACTCTGCACAAAGGCAGAATAATTTTATATTTAATTTACTCATCTGGAATCCCTGTGAAATATTATGATCCAAAATAATATTTAGAAATCCTTTTGCTCCATGTTCTGGGCAACATGGACAAACGATAAGCTACTTCAAGCAGAGAAATTTCCAAGTCAGAATGAATGCTAAACTAACAAATATATCAAAATTGGATTCTCATTATTCTGAATAAGAAAGTATGTTATGAATACCAAATCAGTAAGTTTTATATGCAGAAAAGACATACTTAAATCTCAAAGGGGAAAACATCTCACAGATTTCCCTACTCTTTATTCTAAGGACTTTGTATACATTTACTCATTCTGGCTATATGACAAAAGATACATCTCAATGATTGATAAAAAATATAGCATTAAACTAACATTATGGACTTTAATAATACACGTGTATGAGGGTAATTCAAGACATCAGTCATGCATAGGCACATATGCGTATTTACATATCTTATATTTTATTTGTGGTACATTAGCTAAAAGGGAGATTTAGTGTTCTGTGGTGTTGGGCTTTATGTTCATTTGTGAACTGTCTTGTGAAAAACCCAATAGGAAGAGGAAAAGTTCAACAGTGGAAAAAATAATCCATGAATAAGAGCCAAAATTATTGAATATGTAATAGACAAGTATAATGACAAATGCTTACTTAATGCTGTATAACTTTCATCTAATAGTACTGTGATTTTTTAACTAAAGAGCAGGCTATTTAAGATAAACTTGTCAGCATCATTACAATTAGAAAAATTGTGTGCTTTTATTCTTTTTTATTGTTTAAAACAAATGTGTAATTTAAATAAATTTTGATTATATTCTTCTCCTCCTCTGAGTTCTTCTAGATTCTCTCCCCTCCACCAAACTTTAAGTCCTTTCTCAAAAAAAAAGTACAATGCAGTAATAATCCCCCAGAACCATATAAATAAATAAATAAACAATAAAATAGAATCATACTCTGGTGGCCTGTAACCAAATCAGTTATTGGGTGGCTCTGCCTACTAGCTTTGTGCTACCACTGCCATAGCATACCTTGCTGGCTTTACACCGTTAATGTATAAAGGGATGGTGGCTCGCTTACTTTCTCTTTTGAGTGTGCAGAGTCTGTTCCCATACCAAAGATGCTAGTATGTAGGGCTGAAGGTTTTATGTAGGCACCAGACTCAACATCTCCATCTAAAATGAGCTGTGTAAGTGTTGTCTTCAGAAATGGAGCCTTGATGTGATTTTATAGAGAGCAACCTACAGTCTTGGCAATAGCCTGGTTGTTTGGGGATTCCTCTGGGGCCACTTTGGCCAACAACTGATGTAGCCAGTACTGGAAGTTTCATTTGGTGACAAGAGATAGACATTTGAAACCTCTGTCACCCCCATATGTTTGGTAATTTCATTTAGATCGGCTTCACATATGTACATAATTTAGTTTTAATTTAGTCTTAAGTTTCTGTACTACCGATCAAATAACAATTTTAGCCATCTTTCTCTTCATTCCCTCTTACAACCTCCTTCCTCTCTCTCACTTGATCCTACTGGCACAGTCCACCCTTTCCATCTAGAACTTTCTGTTCTATTTCCCTGTTCTAAGGAAATTTATCTGCTCCCTTTAGATTCTTACTCTATATCTACACTTGTAGCTTGGTTACCATTGACTTCGCAGCTAATATCCACATACAATCAAATACATACCAAATTTGTCTTTCCGAGTCTCGGATACCACACTCAGGATGATTTTTTTTCTGGTTCCATCCATTTGTCTGAAATGTTCATGACATCATTTTTGTTTAATGACTGAGTAACACTCCATTGTATAAATGACCACATTTACTTTATCCACTCTTCTGTTGAGGAACATCTAGGGTTTTGTTTTTTTTTTTTTTTTCAAGTTTCAGGCTATTCTAGAGTAGCAATGAACATGGTTGAGTAAGTTTATCTGTGGTAGAAAAAAAAAATGTCCTTTGGTTCTATGCCCAAGAGTGTCGTTATAAGTGAATCTTGAGGTAGATCAGTTCTCATCTTCCTGACGAACTGCCACACTGGTTTTCACAGTGGCTGTATGAATTTCCACTCCCTGCAGCAAAGAATGAACACTCCTTTTACACCACATCTTCAGCAGCAAGAGCTGCCATTTCTGCTCTTGGTGTGCTTCTTAAATTTTTTTAACTTTTTATTAATCATTCCATTTGTTTACATCTCAAATGATATCCCACTTCCCAGTTACCCCTCCACAAACCCCTCATCCCACATCTACCCTCTTTTCCCTCCTCTTTGCCTCCACAGGGTGCTTCCCTACCCACCCACCCTCTCCTGTTTCAGCATCCCCCTACACTGGGGCATCAAACCCCCACAGGACCAAGGGCTTCCCCTCCCATTGATGTCAGACAAGGCCATCCCCTGCTGCATATATATCTGGAGTTATGGATTCCTCCCTGGACACTCCTTGGTTGGTGGTCTAGTGCCTAGGAGCACTGGGTGATCCAGCCAGCCAATGTTGTTCTTCCTATGGGCTGCAATCCCTCTCTGATCCTCCAGTCGTTCATGTGCTTCTTTAAAAAACAAACGAACAAACAAAAACAAAAGAGACTCTGGACAAAAATTTATATTGACTTCAAGTTTAAGAAAATAGAAACATTAACTTGAATAGATAGGTCAACACTACTAAAGCTGTAATTCAGAGACTGATGGAATTCGAGTATTAAGTTCAGACATGAGTAAACCAAACTTAAAAGTGGAAACGAAGACGTGCTGAAATTAATGGAGACTAATATTAAAGATTGCATCTTGTCTCTGTCTCTCTGTGTCTCTTGCCTTGTGCAACTGCTATAATCTAAACAACATCACTGTTCTGTCTTGTCATGAGGCACAAGATTACCAGGCACACTGCATATTCTCCAACTTAGAGTGACGGTTTCCTCATTTTTCCGGTCATATATAATATTTCTGTTTTATTTTTTCAACTTGCATTAACAGTCAACAGGACATTTTTCTAAACTCTACTGCTTTTTTTTTTAATTTTATTTTTTAATTTACATTCCAAATCACTTCCCCTTTCCCGTTTCCTCCCTCCCCGAAAGTCCCATAAGCCCCCTTCCCTCCCTCTTTTCTCCATTCAACCCCCTCTCGTTACTCTGTCCTGGCGTTCCCCTACATCCAGTCTTTCCAGGACCAGGGGTCTCTCCTACCATCTTTTTAGAAATCTATTGATATGAGGATTGTGTCTAGGGTATTCCGAGATTCTGGGTCAATATCCCCTTATCAGTGACTGCATACCATGTGTGTTCTTTTGTGATTGGGTTACCTCATTAAGGATGATATTTTCAAGATCTGACCATTTGCCTAGGAATTTCGTGAATTCATTGTTTTTAATTGCAGAGTAGTATTCCATTGTGTAGATATACCACATCTTCTGAATCCATTCCTCCGTTGAGGGACATCTGGGTTCTTTCCAGCTTCTGGCTATTATAAATAAGGCTGCTATGAACATAGTGGAGCATGTGTCCTTATTGCATGCAGGTAAAGTCTCTGGGTATATGCCCAGGAGTGGTATAGCCGGATCCTCCGGGAGTGTCATGCCCAGTTTTCTGAGGAACCGCCAGACTGCTTTCCTATAGCTTCCACCTACTTCCTAGTTCAAGAGCAAAAGTTGCATATTTTAGAAAGTTTTTTCATGGCAGTACTTAACTTCTAGAACTCCCAGGTGTGGATTTCAACAAAAGTTAATTTTTTCTCTGAAGCAAACATTCCCAATATCTAGGGGATAGAACACAAATATTTCTTTGTGATCGGTTTCAATAGCTCTCCTCCTTATGCCTCAGTTGCTGTCTGTACAGCTCCCTCATGTGTCCGTGTAAGTTGGAGCCTCGATGATCTTGACTAGAATCTAATAAATGTCCTGCAGTTGGCAACAGACCAGGCAGCCTGTCTGACTTCACATGGCAGGAGAAGAACTATTAACAGAAGGCTATTATAAGGTACCAGTAGTTTTCAACCTATTATCATAGAAGGCTTCCTGAAAATAAAATGTAGTCCATGCTAATCTAGAATTTCTGTTTCCTCTACATTCTGCTACCCTACCATTGGGATTACAAGTCTGTGCTACCTAGTTGGAACAGTTTCATGGTTGCTCAAAGCACATTACTTGGCCAAGCCTACTGATGTTGTGGAAGAAAACTGACCAAGGAGATGAATTTAGGAAAAAGACAAAATTGTATATAATGTTTGCAGTGTGTTTCTCATAAACAGCCCCATTTTGTCATGGATATATTTTCTTACATTGCTTTGAAATGTTTTATTTCACTTTTATCTGAAATCTCTTCTATGTTTGACTCTGTAAAGATGTTCATTTTAGTTGTATCTCTTAGCATTTATCCTTTGTGACAAATTCAAATGTAAAAAAAGTCTGGATCTCTCAGAGATTTTTTTTAAATTGTAGAAAATCTCAATGGCCTAACAAAATATCACTGATAAATATGATGATTCTTAAGCTAGAGGAATAACATTGTAACCAAAGAGTTTTAACACAATGCTAAGTTTAATGGGGAGATAAGCACTTTAGAGGAAGTAAATTCCTTTCCTCTTGGATTTTCAATATAAGCAGCATCCTTATAGCTCTGCTAACGAGAGAGCTGTCAGTTACTTAGGCAGGAAGCTACTGTAATACACAAAGTAGGGCTTTAATAAATTGTTTAAGTTGTGAACTTAGTATGCTCAGATTATTTGGGGAAGATCTAAAGATTCACTTACACAGAAACTTGCTATGCAGGCAGGGCTTAATGACTTATTTGTCTTTAACTTCCTTTTTATTTTTTATATGATTAGTTAGTGTTTTTCCTTATGATTAGTAATTGTGATGATTACTTCTTCAGTACAGAATTCTCAGTTTAAACCTCCAGAATTCTCATTTTATATGTCAGAGAAAGTACATGTTTGCTTATATTTCTCTGCCTGAATTTAACTACCTACTGAACTATCTTTGAAATATCATTCTGCTCTCCTTGATAACAGACACCACTGAGCTATTCTTGGTTTAAAAAAAAAACAGTTAAAACTATTATTAATATTTGCAGGTGATTTATAGCTTTTGCTCATGTAATCACTCAGCCTTCTTTGTGATTGTTAATAGCTCCATTGCCTGGAGTCTGCTCTCCCTTGAGACACTGGGTTCCTGCATGCCAAGCCTAGTGATGTATTTTCACAACTGTATGTATCTCGTAGCACTTGGTCCTGTGTCTTCTCTACTATTCTATAGATCACTGCAATGATAAAGTTACACAGCACTGTGCTCGTTTGGTATGAGAAAGAGTTGTAGATTACTATTCAATGTATTCCGCATGAAGTAGAGAACGAGCAGTCATGAACTATCCAGGAAAGCATCTTTGACAATTTCCAGAAGCATTGAGGGTTTTATTCAGTATATGTTCATAGTTTTGTGAATCATACCTTTCTCCCATAATATGGATATTAACTCCTTGGTTTCACTCCATTTATAGTTTCTGTATTAATCAATTACAAATACTTCCCAGACTGTTACTTCTTAGGTTCTATGCTAGACACAGTAATCTAGCAGCAAACAGTATTCATGAAAATATTCCTTCTGACACAGAGTTTAAAATCCAATAAGCCACATATATGCAAAGTAATTAGCAACTTCAGTATAAACTGAAAAGAATTTGGTGGAAAAAATAAGAAATTCAAGAAAAAATATACAATAGCAGCTCTTTAACATCCATCTAACCACTGGAGAAGAAACTCAAGTTTTAGAATAAGTGGCTTTTAAATATCAGCCGATAGTTAAACCTTGCAACCTATAAATAAATATGAGTACTTAGACAATTCCCTTATAAGATATGTTTGCTTTTCAATGAAAACTATTCCACATGAAAACTCCAATTAAAAATTATATCAGTAACATAGGTAAGTAATATAATTTTACTATTAAAAATATAAAGGAAATTATGGATTGCATTCTTCTAATTATTAATAGCATAGCTTGTGTGGTCAATAAGCAATAAACATGTTTAAAGTTGTAAATGGATACCTTTGATTCAGCAGGAATTAGAGAGAAGATTATGAATTAATCATTAGATAATAGCTTTGCACTTAAAGTTAATGTACACAGAAATATCCTTTTATGTAGAGTTAAGTGCTTATTTTGCCTAATTCTAAAGTGGCTTTTCATTGAGAGCTTCTTTAATCATGCTATACAATAAAGTCAATAGAAAAAGAGCTGATGGGAAACACTGAAAGGAAAATTAAATTTCAGGCAGAAAGGAAAATCTTTAAAGGGGCACTAGAAAACATTTGATACTCTTATACAGCACTCTCAGAGAGCAACACCAAAATGTCCAAATAGACCATTTCATCTAAATAATGCTCTTTAAAAGATAAACTGCAGCAAATTGGTTAGCAAATATGAGAGCTTGAAAGGAAATTTCTAGATGTAAATCAGGTTACTACTATGAAATGTGAGAATTGCCTATCAGGATGTAATGTGAAGACAGAGACAATGGAGTATTACAGTTTGGTCATTTCCAATTGAGCTAGATCGGCTGACATCTATGTACCAACATCTCACAAAGCCCTTCAGACCAATTCTATAAGAAATGGGTCTCTCCATAAGGACCATGGAAATAGTATCAGTAACTAGACATAATTGTTCTTAAACATGTATAGACAAGGCCAGGCAGTGGTGGTGCCTGCCTTTAATCCCAGCACTTGGGAGGCAGAGACAGGCAGATTTCTGAGTTTGAGGCCAGCCTGGTTTACAGAGTGAGTTCCAGGACAGCTAGGGCTACACAGAGAAACCCTGTCTCAAAAAAAGCCAAACAAAACAAAACAAAACATCAAAACAAGACAAAAAAAAAAAACCAAAACCAAAAACCAAACCAAAACAAAAAACATGTATAGACAAAAAGCATCTTTCACCTTACACTATTATGCTCCCTTGTGATCATCCAATGTGGTAGATAAAGGATCTTTCATTAAGCCAATAATTACAAAAATGCTATGATAGTACAGGGATTATCCAAGACAAGAAAAAAATAAGGGAAGAATGAAGAAGAAATGTAGATTCTCTAATTTCTACTCTTAATAGTTCCCTCACCAACCAATAGTAGCTCTTTTGACCACTCATCCAATATACCCAAGAGTCAAGAATAAGAAGAAACTCCTTATGACAAGGTACTAGAAATCCACAGTATACTTTGGTCTTGTTATACTTCTTTAAAACTTGTCATATGAACCAAATGGAGTGTACCAAGGTAAGTCTTTTGATGATGGTAATAATTCTCATTATATAATAAGCATTTTATTTAATCTAACAACAAAACTAAAACACATACTAATTATACAAATATGGTAAAATGGAGACAACTACAATGAAGAAAAGTAGACATTGCTAATTAAATAGTATTATTGTGGTTTTCTGTGAAAAGTAAATATTATTTTTATCAAATTATTATGAGACAGAGTAAGTAGATGCAAAATATACTGTCCCAAGTGTGCTTTGAAGTTGTCTTAAGCCAGTTTACAGAGCACCGTGAGAACTGTATGTGTTATCAAGTACAGCGATCTGAACGATTGCCAGATGTATCAGCAAACAAAGTCCTGGGCATTTGGTTTTGAACGGTGTTCTTTCTCTAGCTGGGAATGCAAAGTCTGGCTTTCCATGTGCATCAATAATTGAGAAGCAGTTTGGGTCATAAAGCCATAGTTTAGGCTGGAAATAGAGATGGAGTAAGGTTATAGAACTGGGGCTGCATCAGGAACAGAGAGAGTGAGATAGAAATGAGAAGGAGAATGAGGAGGGAAAATCTGAGAGTCCAGGAAAGAAGAAAAGAGAGGGGAGTTAGAGAAACGGAAGCGGGGCAGTCAAGTCGGGCTATGTCTGGGAGTTACTTTAAATCATAAATCGGTTCCCAAGACTGCTAGCACTAACCAAGAAAATATGCAAGAAAGAAACCTAACCAACAATAGAATCAAGGTTCACAGTTCCATAAAATTTTATATCTCAAGGATATCTTTTCATATAATAAAAGGTCATATACTGAAATGGGAAGACAGCTCCTTTGGTTCACCTTTCTACTTTAATTTTATTGCTGCACAGGCCTTATAGAAAATCAGTGATCAGACTTGATTTGGATGAGTAAGAATAATGCTGGAAGTAAGTTTCCTCCAGATTTTAAATGTCCTGTATATGAGCTTAGGTTTTGGATACTGTTGTATTGTGCTTTTATTTATTATTTACTTGCACAGTTTCAATGACATCCTGATCTTTGAATTAGTGCCAAAGTTTATTACACAAAATGTTACCCATAATGTACCTGAGATCCAACTACAAAATAATAACTAAAAAAATGGGGACTCATTTATATTCTTTCTTTCTCCCTATGCACTAAAACTCATCAACAAGAGAAAAAAAACACTCTATTCTACTTAATCTTGTAAAGAGCAAAGAGCAAAAATAACACTATCTTGGTGAACCTAAGATATTTTGAACTGCCTCGAAAAAAAAGTTCAAGTCACAGTATTTTACTGTACTTTAAAAAGAACAGTTGCGGCTCTTGCCTAAAGGAGACAGAAATGGTGTAGCTGCAGATACACCTGGACCAGGATCCCAACAGCAAATGCAGGAAGCTTTCTCACTACTCTCTGTTTCAGACTAGATAGCTCCAGAAAAGCATCAGGATATAGTCACATGACAGCCTTGGGCAGCATGAAGAATGAAGACTTTTCTGGTCAGCTTCCTTCTGATCCTTCTCTCCATCTTTCTTTCTCTTTCTCCTTCTCTTCCTCTATCTCCATCTTCTGGTTCTTACATTAAACTCTTCTCTAAACAGATCCCTAAGCCTTAAAGTAAGGAGATAAAGACACCCTGCTCAGGCCTGAGTGCTCTAAGATCTCCCTCTCTACATATTGTATAGTTGTGGGTCTCTGTAGTAATTATCATCTACTGAAAAGTGAAACTTCTCTCATTCCCTAATCCATGAGTATAGCAACATATCATTATAAGTCATTTTACTGTTATATTCATTTAGCAAAACAATAGTAGTCCCCCTAAAAACTTTTTTTTCTAAGTGTAAGATTAGGAAAATGTCCCTTAAAGAGTCACATCAGTTGAGTAAATTGAAGTGTCATGATAAACGATACATAAACTACCATTGCTCCAATTCTTTTCTTTGACAAAAAGTGTCCATTTTCAGCTGAACATTTTAACAATCAGAGAAACTGTTTTTCACCTTACTAGGGATGCTAGGGAATAGAAAAGCAGATGTTTGCACCATGTTGAGAGGTTACATAAGGACCACATAACCCCTGAATTTTTCATCTTTCAACAAAGAAAACAAGAATATGAGTGTAATGCTATGAAAATTTAAATTCAGATACTCATCCCTTTCTGGGAAACAGTGAGGTTAACAGCTGACAAACCAGAAAATAAAAGTATCTGGGAGTGACTTCAAGAAAACTATTGGTTTTTCTCCCTTGTGTGTAGAGAACATAAAACTTTTAGCTGTATGCATCCCTAGAGAAAGAGCTGATATCACAGACTCATCTAAAGAGAGTTTCAAATAGGCTCTCTTGCTGATTGAAATAATATTTTTGCCATATTTGCAAATAAATGTTTTGAACATACCTCAGCTCTTAAAATGAGCAGCTGTGAAGTCAAAGTGGTAGTGTTTCTGTTGTTGTATGATTTTTTTTATATGCCTAGACTTGCTGGTTTTTTTTGGGAAAGTCAACTTTTATGTATTCAATAAACCAGTGCATATATTGTATTTAAACTATTGTAGTTAATGAACAGAAAGAGAGGACTTATACTACTTCATTTCCTGGGGTGAATATATGAAGGCTGTGAGCTACCTGACTCTCCAGTCCTGCCAGGCCTCGTAACTCCAGTTATACTCTTTCTCTATATGCATATAGCTCAAGAAACTTCTGAAGTAGTAAGTTTAGATATGGCTTTTCAACAAGCCAGAAAACTGAGCAATCAAAGACCAAAGCAAAGAATTGGAACAATTGTAAGTTATATATTATTGCTCACCATAATTTAATTACTAATGATATGTTTAACACTGCAATATCATCAAGGATGCCCCAGTAGGACTTTCAGTAGGAAACAAATCCACCAAAATCAACTCAATCATGCATGTATCACAAAAATAATACTACCATCTTCATTAATAGAAGTGAAAATCAAGATTCAACAATAATACCTACACAGAGATTAACAACTCCGAGTTATCTTTATTATGATGAAAAACAATGGTTTTTCTCTGTGTTCTTGCCTTTTTTTTTTTTTACAAACACTGGAGATGAGAGGAAGACACCTTGATTCTCAGATTTTCTGACACTTTTGTCCAGCTGTGATAAATTCACCTTCCGCCAGAACATGATAGTTGATGAGAAGCAAGAATCCACAGGGGCAAGGACAGGCCTGCCCTTCACTCCTGTTAGTTCTCTTTATAGACAGCCTCATTCAGAGTTGAGGCTAAATAATTATACATGGAATAAATACAGTGAAAGAGTTAGAAATTCCATTCTAATGAATGAATGAACTACTCTGTATATCTAATGGGATTGGGACTTTTACTGAGTACATTATGCAAATGATCTCTCAGTTCTCCCCAAAGGCCTATATAACAGGTGTAATTGTCCCTGACAAATGATGAGGAATCTAGTACATTCCAGCCAGACCAAAATTCTAGGACTCTCATTTAAAATGCCCTTCTATTTACATATATAACCTACTTCTCTATTCTCCTACTTATGTAAATCATCTCTAAGTTACATACATCTAAGATGGTGTAAATACAAAGAAGTGCTGTGCTCTTTTGTTTGTGGGGATAGTGACAAGATTCAAAGGTCTATAACGATTGGTATGAACAACAGACAGCCTTGGCTTAACTACAGTATAATATAGACAGAAGTTACAAAGCTGACATTCCAGTGCTGAGGGACGGAAAGTGACCTGTCACTGGCGTGCTGCTTGAGTCTTTGTTTATGTGGAGGCAATACAGTGAGCAATGTACAGCACAGTCATGCTTTGCTTTACGAAACTTTCTGGATTATTTTAATAATATTTCATATCTATATGTGGTTGAATTCATAGATGTAGATCCATCCAACAAATATTGATAGCAAACTGTATATTTTACCTTAAAAATGGCTGATCTTAAGTTACCTGTCTGAGATCATCACAGTTGGACACACTGACCATCTCTTTAGTCGATGATCACATCACAGATTGTCTTCTATCTCTTCTTGACTTCTCCGTATCCTACAGGTCTTGGTTTAAAAGTCGCTTGCTTTTGGATGTCTCTAGAGTTTGTCCAGACTTAGCCCTTCCACGAGTTCTTACCACACGTATCCCCACAGTCACCAAATGATTATCTGTTCAGCTTGTGTTCACCTTATCAAATAGACAGTAAGCTCCACATGAAGGCCCTCCTCCATAAGATTTATTGCTTTAATTCTGACTTATTTTCGTGACCTCTTATATAGACTATATTTATAAAATCCACACTTAAGTGAGCTGGGGATATGACTCAGTGAGTGACATCCTGAGTTTCATTCCCACTATATAGACATAATATTGATAGTTAATGTTAGCTGTCACCTTGTCAGAATCCAAAGTCAAGACTCACCTGGGGGATGGGCATCTGAGCATCATTATGATGGATTACCTGGATTGTATTACTTGATCCATTTCCATGTAGATGCCAAGAGCAAGCAGCAGAAATTTACATTCATTTGCACTCTGCTTCTTCTGACTGTGGATGCAGGGTTTCCCAATACCGAGGGCTGCAGCTTGTGTATGATTTATCTTTAGTTAAATCTCATTAATAAATAGCCACAAGATGTGCATACTGATTTCAAAAGTTGAAATTACTCCCTTAGAAAAGAGTGAAGTGGACTTGCACGGAAGGACTCCACACCCACAGTATTTTCACACTCAGGTTTTATAATTTGTTTTTGTTGTTATTGTGTCAATTTACTTCTTTTTTTCTAAGACGTACTACTACTACCACTATTACTATTATATTATTATGTTCTTGCTGCTGTTGTTGTTGTCATGAAAACCAATAGTGTTTCTATCATTAGAAGATGATCATAAATTTAGGCTGAGCTGCTCCCCTGCAATAATCAAGAATGGATGGAATAACATCTCTGACATCCCATCACTGAAACAGTTAAGTCCTCTAGGTATTCAATTTAGGAGCAAAGCTCACCGACACCTTTCTTAAGGAAGAAATAGCTTTCTTGCAAGAAATGTAGCTGGATATACATCAGGCTTAAGGACAGAAAAACCCTGAAAAACAAGGACCAGCAATTGTGATTTCAGTTAACATAGAGGATACTACTGCCCCCTTGTGCCTCAATATGACATTAAACAAAAAATGTTCCAGGGCAACTGTCGCCTGAGCTCCAGTGAGCCCTGTGAAGAGTTCTGTGGCTGATGACTTGATGACTGGAATTATCAAGGCCTGGCATCATCTACTCACCCACCAAAGCACAGACGCCAGATGGAGAGGTGGGCAAGGAGCTGGTGGCACTCTCCCCTGAAGCCAGGGCACAGTAACATCTCAGCAGAATAACTTTCTTTGTAATGCAATCTTCTGACCCTCTTGCTAATTGTCTCTTCTCTTCAGAGAAGAAGGCAAAACGAAAATAGAAGTATCTCAAGTCATTAAAATAGAGAGAATGTATTTATTAGGCTAAATACAAATTTGACATACAGCCAACCTTAGAGTCCCAGGGCTGCTCCAGGAAACTGCAGCTTGCATCTGGTAGTAAGACAGAAGAGATGATAGAAACACAGTAACGCATGTGCACCCACATACATGTATGCACATATGACATGTATTCAGTCTCACGAATGAGCACATGCATATGTAGACATAATAGCTTTTCCAGAGTGTTCTGCCCAGTGAGTTTCAGTATGATATTAGCTTTTTAGATCTCTGTGCATATTTGTCCAGTGTGTAAGTGTGAAATAGTTTGGAGGAAGCTTCTTGGCAGGTATAGACATGCCTACTGATTTGTCCCTGCAGCCCCAGGTCCAGATAAGTGTTTGGAATAAGAATACTAGTTTAATAAATAAGTACTGATTCTTGTTTTAGTGAATTCATGGGTTTCAAAGACAGTGTGATAAAATTACCCAATGGCTATATATTGGCTTTCATAGTTACAATTAATGTTTATGAAAGAAACTTAGTTAAATGAAATTTTTTTACTCCCACACCAGTTCAAATCTCAGGCCCCTGATTAAACTTCTGTCTGACACTGGCAAAGTTCCTTAACCTATCCTGAGCTCATTTGTTATAAACCATGTGGGAAAATACCTGCCTCCTCTACTTGTTATGAGGATTTAATGAGAACACGTTATCTTCTCCACTGCCTGGCCCAGCGCCCAGCAAACCATGGGCAATCATTAAAAGTTAGTTTTATTCATCTGGCACAGCCCCTACTCAAAACTCTGAATCTACCCAAAACAATTCAACTGTATCTGTCTGTCTGTCTATCTGTCTGTCTGTCTGTCTGTCTGTCTGTCTATCTATCTATCTATCTATCTATCTATCTATCTATCTATCTATCTATCTATATTGATAATCACAGATGGAAAAACTCATCAAACTCATTTCAAAACATGAACATATTTTGTCTTTATAATCTGTCAAGAGATTGCAAGAAAATTGCAGGTTAGGTTAGGGTGATTTTTTACAACAAGTAATGGAAAAGCATTCAATAGCATTGCCATAGCCAGGGAGGAATGTGTCTAAGCTCATATCAGAAGTTCATCAATAGCAGATCTAATGAAATTAGCAAGGATTCAGAAGTAGTTAGTGTGCTAGAAGGCAAAAGTTCAACTGAGAGGAAACAGATTTTTACAAAAGTACCCAAATACACTTTGCTATAGTTATAGTTATATGTGTGAACATCAGCTTCAGAATATTTTACTCATTTTGATGGAAACACTCCAATTTTTCTCCTTAAGAATTTTGTTTTGGTTTGTTTTTGATTGTTTTTATTTTTAATTTATTCGTTTTACATCCCACTCACTGCACCCCTCCAGGTCACCCCTTTCTACAACCCTTCTCCCATCCCCTCTTCCCCTACTCTTCTGAGCAGATTATCTCCCACCAGGGAATCCCCCCACAACTCTGGCACATCAAGGTTCTGGAAGGCTAGGAGTCAACTCCATTCCCATTCTCGGCATTTCTTATAGACAGGATGAATTTTCCGTGTTGAAAGTTTTGCGGGTATGTTGTTGTCCCTATTTCTCCACTGGGGTTCCTGTGAATTTTTATTCAGTTGATTTTGTTTGAGCCTTACTAGCTTGATGCCATGCCAATCTGAAAGTGGTTTCATCAATAAGTAAGATCTGCATAATGACCTCGGTGGTAATGATAAATAAACACAGGACACATCTCAACATATGGAATCCTAGTCATAGCCTTTGCAAACTGAATAAATTTTCCCATCACATCCTATCCCTTAGGACACTGATTGACAGCCTTCCCTGAGTCCTCATCCTCTTCAAGTCTCTGTAAAGCAGAACCACAAATAGCACACTTGCTGGCTGCCATGTAAGAAGTAAACTATTTGTTAGCATTGCTTCCATCCTCTGATATATTTATGAACATGTATTGTCATGAAAACTGGAGAGATCCTGATAAAAAGCCCCAGACCATGGTAGGTGGTTTGATTCAGTTGCTCCTTCCAGGTACATCTTTTGAGTCATGGTTAAATAACATTCTCTATGTGAAAGGTGTTCATTGTGCTCTGCTCCTGGATCTATCTATCTATCTATCTATCTATCTATCTATCTATCTATCTATCTATCTATCTATCTATCTATCTATCTCATTGTGATGGGCTGTCTAGTAATTGTACTACTTAAGAAGGTGACTTCCTCCAGGAGGCACTAGCACACTTGCCACCCACTCTTCCTATCAGAAAGATTCTTTTCTTCCAATGGTTATGTAACATTTGCTCTTTTGTGACTCTAATTTGAAAAACTAAATCTCCTTGATTTGTTTTCTTTGCATAAGTTCTGCCTACAATCTTCCTTTGCTCATACCCAAATGGTAGGTGGATCAGTCTATTCTCTTTATCACCTCGACTAATAAAGAATAGTTTGGTTTGTTTTGTTGTTGTTGTTTTGTTTTTTTTTGTTTGTTTTTTTAAGTCAGCAACATACAAATCTGGAAGTAGAAAACCAAGATTTTCAGTTAAACATTTCACAATGACTATCAACTATTATATATGCCAGTCTTCAATTGTACTAATGGTGAGGATGTGGGTTAATAAAAGGCATAAATACTTTAAGTATACAATGTTAAAACTATTGCAAAGATAGCACAAGGTATTTCACCAGAACTTTTATTTTTAGTACAATATATCTGGTCTGAGAATTTCATCCATAAATGCAATGCCTTTTAATCTTATTCACACCTACTTCCCTTATAACTCCTCTAAGATCCTCCACACCTCTACCTAACTTTATATTCATTTATTGCAACCTACTCAGTGCAGTTAGTGCCTCCTTTAGAGGGCTCCCCCTACCCTATTTCTACCATAATATTTTGGTTTTGATTACTAAAGAATTATTTCCACTTTTTCAGATTTTTGTTATAATTTAAAGCAATTATTACATTTAGTTATTGTCTGTGTGGGGTGCATATGATGTGTGTAGGGGTACGCATGTGTGACCATGTGCATATAAAGGAGGACAACTTGCAGGAGGCGGTTCTCTCCTTGCACACTCTATGTCCTACAAATCAAACTCAGGTTGTCGGACTTGGTGGCAAATATCTTTCTTTACCCATTGAGTCATCTCAGTGGTCCTATCTATAAATGTTTACAACTATTCAAGAAATGGTAATTCAAATGGAAGAGCGAAGATTGAGATAGATATTATATTTATGCTTTATTGTTATATGTCTGATTTATATCCTATCGTAATATTTCTAGTGCCTTTTCTCAGAGCTATGACAAATTTATATGAAATGCTGAAAGGGTTCTTTATGAGGCAAAATTATAAGAACTCATGATACATCTCACAATTTAATTTTCTTAGTAATTTCCTGTGGATACATGTGTCAGCCTCTGAAATACCGTTTCTACCCTTTGCATGATGGCAGCATTTTTCACATATTTTCACATATGCAGCATCATTGGGGAGAATAGTTTTCATTTAAGTTAGTGAATGAAAGGCTCCTGAATTTCTATTGACATTTATTTCTAGGATCTTGACCTTTATTTTCCTCAGTTATCATTTACAATTACAGAATCCTCCTGTATTTGGGAGTCAATGCTGATGATATTAGATAGAACAAACTTAATTTAGAAGAGTAGAGGCCTAACTCATATCTACTTAATATAATCATTGCATTTTATTATACCTGTACTATTCTTGGTTCAAACATTTGAAGAGATACAATTTAACCTTAGTACATTGCACTGATGTTACATTCACTCATTCTATGATGGAGTTTTGCTTACCAAAGTCTGCTTAATGTATAATGAACAATTCACAATGTGTAAGGTAGAGACAGATATCATTGCATGCACTTTTAATCAAGTCTCATATAACCTCTCTGAATCCATTGTTTTATCCATTTTATAGAGAAAAACAATTAGACAGGAAGATAAAACAAATTGTCAAAACTTACACAGTTCCTAAATGGCAAAACAGAATTTACACATAAGTTTCAACTTAACTTGGAAGCCCAAAACTATTATCATTGTACTAGTTTGATCTAAACATTCTCTAGCAGATAATACCAACAAGCTCATGAATAGAAAAGTGTCAGTGACATCAGTGATTGAGCCAAGATTTCAAAAAAGCCAAGCTAGAACATTGGTAGACTTAGAAGCCCATTATGTAGCTAAGGGCAGTGACTGTAACCTTATCAACTTTGATCTCCACACATTTAAAGCAGGAGTGTGAAATTGGGTTATTTTGAAAATTGTTCTGAGCACAGAAGTTTCCAGAATCTACAGTCAATAGACTCTGGTCTGTTATTTTCTAATTAAGGGAGATGGTGGTAGTTTTCCCTTATAACAGTTTTGGTCATTGGCAACCATTAGCATCTATTTATCCAGATGAGATCCATGTCAAGCATTCAAGACAATGCCTGGGACAAAATAGGGAAAAATAACCTTAATAGATACCACAGACTAACAAATAGAAAGTCCGTTGTCAGAAATAGTTTGTCTCTATTGAGGTTGTTGACCAGTGAGGTTCTATAGACTCCCCAAATATTACAGGTCATTTGCTAGTGCTACTGGCTTCTATAACTTGATATCAGATACTACTTCAGAAAATATAGCCTATTTGAGATATAGAATACGAATAAGTCAAGCTGATATTGACCTGGAAACATCAACTGTACTGACTAGCTTGCATGATACTAGAAGTTGCTACGTATGCTATGGAAAGAGAAAAGTAGTCATCAGTCTTATCCAGCTGTGAAGCTACAATGATAACTGCTCTGACAAGGTATGTCCACTGACGCAACAGCAGAGCAAATGTTCTGGGAGTAACTTCACTCCTTTTGATTGGATTTAGGACCTGCTCCACAAAACATACCTGGCATTGTAACAGAACCAAGAGCCTGTGGTTAGACAGGTCATAGGAAGTAGGGGAAAACTTACTATTATGACTTTGCAATTGGGACATTAAATCAACTCCTATTGACTTGTTATTATACACATATATTATTGCTTCTCCCAAACAAGTGTCTTTTGTTGCAGTAGACAGCATTTAACAGAGACCCACTATTGATCGTGGTGTACAAAATAAGCAATTACGGAGTGTCTCACTTCCACTAAATGGGACACCTATATTGCATCCTTACCATTATGGAAGAGGGTATGGAAAGATTGTAAAAGCCAGAGGAAATGGATACCTACAAAGAAATAGTGTTTTTCAGACTCAAAGGACAAATGTATGGGTAACTTCATAGCAGTTGCAACTTGATTCCCAAGATCTGTGTAAGCACAAGCAAGACAAAATCCCAGCATGGAGTGAGAAGTGGGTATGAAATCTCACTCGTAGCTGAAGAGCTATTGTCAATTGATATCTTCCAGGAGAGGGAGAGTTATTTTTCTTTCAGGGTGTAAGCACTAGTTGGCCTAATACACTCCAGTGGATGGTTACACACTTAAGTGTATTAGCAGCACTAATATGTCTCTGGGTTTTTAAAAAATAATAAATGGAATAATAATCTGGAGCTCTATAAGGAAAAGAACATTGCCTTTCTTTATTCCTATAGTCCCAGATTCTAGATTTTATATAAATGTGCAATTTTGGTAAATGAAAATTAAGGAAATAAATATGAAATGAATGTGAAAATTTTACCTACTGAGACCTACTACTCTCAAAACCATTAAAACATCTCATTTACTGAAAAAAACAATTTCACTAGACAAAATATGACTAAAACAAACATTGAGACAATCAATTTCTACCAATCTGTTCATATTATAAAATATATTTATCAAATTTGCTTCACATGAAAGGCAGCTGATAAGTTTAGAGAATACAGACAGCCCTCTGTATTTGACCCTCAGCTTCTGCCAGCCTCTCTTTAACTGTGAGGAAGTGTTCAGATTCTGACCATACAAAATTTTCCACCTGGTGGCAGACAGCCAAACACATTTTCTTTCCCTTTGTGGCCATAAACAGATGGTTCATGGTTAAGTAGCTAATAAATCACAATTTACATGTGGGAGAAGGCCCAACCACAAAATGTTCATCTGCTCTTATACCTGGACCACTATGGGCAACAAGAGTTATTTAATCAAAACTTTTAAGTGATTTTGTGTACATGTGCTACTTTATTTCCTTTTCTAAATTATAGGTGTTAATTTTAACTCTTTTATATATTAGCCATGGTTCTCCATAGGAAAAACAAATGGTGCTTTTGTGTGTATGTGTGAATACATATGTTGACATACCTAAAAGGTGGAAGAGGAAGGTAGCAAGGGAGAGAGACTAGAAGGAAGAGGGAGGGAGAAATGGGGGAGAGAAAAACAGGAGAAAGAAGAAAAGTAAGGAAAAGAAAGAGGAAGAAGAGGAGGAGAAGGAAGAAGAAAAGACAGACTGATTCGCAGCTAAAATACATTGGCAGTTTAGTCAGTGCAAATGCTGAAGTGGGAAGTTAGCAGACTGTACAATCAGAAAATCTTTGCAGCTCACTAAAGGCATCCTTATGAGTCAAAGATGCACACATGCTGCAGATGAAGTCTAAGGCAGTCTACTCAGAAATCCCCTACTTAAGACTGTAAGACTTTGCTCTTTTCAAGCCTTCAATGAAATATATATATATATATATATATATATATATATATATATCTCACCAGCATTGAAGAGGATGGAGTCCTTTAGAAATATTCACCAATTTAAGGGAAATTTTCATTCATACACACATTCACTGAAACATCCAGGATAAGGCTAGCCTTTATTTGGGTCCCGGGTCACAGAAAATGCAGCACATGAAATCAGCCATGGTTTGGTTTGCCTGCTTGTTTGTTTGTTTGATTCTCCTTTCTTTGCTCCATATTCTTAGATTTGGAATCCTCACATTCAAAAACAAATGAATTAACAACCTGGAAAAGTCCCAAGCCTACTTATATCTTCCCCTCTGCCTCACTGGATATCTAATTCTTTCCGGTCTTTCTCTGTATAAGAACAGATATTCTGGCTCCATGCCACTGATTGATCAATATGTTGACAGGGTCTATAAAGACAAACTCACATCAGAGCTATCAGTATAAATTGTTTGCATAGCAAAGCTTCTACCTCTTGTGAGAACAAATGAGAAAATAGAAAACCCCTTTAAGGGAGTTCATTTCCAGTGAAGAACTAACTGACTTGTTGGAATAAACAAATCCCACAGTGATAAAACAAGCTTAGTATTAGAGTGATGGTGATTTTAAGGTTTAAAAGGATTGTTGGTTGATATTGGTGATAACTACTTTTTAATTTTACTCTTTAAATTCCATATATTTATATACTGTATTTATATCAATTCTCCCATTGCTCCCTCTAACATTCTGTTATTGGCATTTATAATTGATATATACCTATACCTATGCCTACACCTACACACACATACACATCCCATTGAACCCATTCACTGTTGCTTGTCTGTGATTTTATGAATTACTGTATGGTATTGGATAACTGGTTGAATGCTCATCCCTGAGAAAGACTGATTCCTCCTCTTTCAGCAGTCATTAAATGCTTGGAGCTTTGCATCTACAGGTAGGTCTCAATGAGAGCTCCTCCATCCCCATTAGCTTGTCAATTGTATCATGGTTGAAATGTAAAGAACAGAGTAAATTTGAAGTGCATAGCACGTGCATTCATATCTAATGTCTAGACTGTTAAAACTTCAGCATGCCCCTCGTTCTCCCTAATGATAAAACTGATTCTAGAGGAACGTTACAACGTGTAAACGGGTTATGATGATTGCAGCAGAAATGAGTTTAAATTATGGAGCTATGAGAGCCATCTGAGAATGACTAATAGAGCTCCTAGAGTAGACAGTCAGCATCCATGTGCAAACTGATGCTGGACTGATATGGAATGGTCAGCATTCAGTTCTCACAGGGCAGCTATACCATTGACCCTTGAGCCAACTTCTGTGTACCTGTATAGAGTGAACAGAGCTACTCCTCTTCTCAGTCTATGCTTTGCTTGCTTAGTCTTCTAAGACAGTATCAGCCTCTTCAGAAGTTTTAGATTTACGGAAATGCAAAATTAGTTTTTAGAGTATTAGCTTTGCCTGGTATCCCCAACAGATCAACAAGCCAATGCTATTCCTCGGTCAGTACTCATCTGTTCTCAGCAGCCCTTTCAAGGGTATAAAGATAAGTTTCATTAAGTTCAGGCCCTCTCTGTGGCTTTGAAGACCATCTTTCACAACTTTTCAGAAGGTCTTTTTTCACATACGGTCATTTTTACGTGGCCAAGTCCCTCCATGCTCCAGAATAGCACCCTATAACTAAGAATCACATTCCTGTTTGAAACTTCTTGAGTTATCTTAGACCCATAAAAAACAATATACTTTTCTAATGAAAGTCACAAATATATGGGGGAAAAAACCTTTGTAAGTCATAAAACAAAGATCCAATTACAACTGTTGGAGCATATTGCAATATCTCAGTGGTATGCCAAGAAAAGCAATGCAGGGCTCTATTACCTCACTTAACAAAAACACATGCCTTTGCACAATACTTAATCCTTTTAATGTCAGACAAGCTTTGGTGCTTTGCTGGCTAAGCTTTTTGTTTTGTTTGTCAACTTGACATAGCCTAGACATATCTAGGAAAAAGGAAATTCAATTGGGCAAGTCTGTGGTGCATTTTCTTGATTGATATAAGAGAACCCAGCTCATTGTGGGCATTGCGGCCACTGAGTTGGTCATCCTAGATGCTATAAGTAAGTTGAGCAAGCCATGGAGACCAAGCTAGTGAACAGAACTCAGCCACTACTGTTACTTCAGTTCCTACCTCCAGTTTCCTCTCTTGAGAGTCTTCAAGTGACAGAGTTGAAGTGTAAGATAAAATTAACCCTTTTCCTCCAAGTTGCTTTTGGTAATGATCATTATCAAAACAATACAAAGCAAATAAGGGCAGTGGTCAATATAAAGAGATATTGAAACCTTCAGTTCCAAGATTTATATTCCTTGAATATGAAAAGAAAAATTCCTTCTCTTTCTCCAGGCCACACCCCAGTGTGCCCTTGTGTGTGTGTGTATGTATGTATGTGTGTGTGTGTGTGTGTGTGTGTGTGTGTGTAAATGGAGGTTAACCTACTAGGTACATCTTTACAGAGCATTCACTTCTATTCAAAATGTACAAGATCGCTTTTATAAAGGCTTTGCTCACAGCACTTCTGTGTGCTTTCTCTAGGAATGCCCCAGTGGTGTTGTTAATGAAGAAACTTTCAAGGAGATTTACTCACAGTTCTTTCCACAGGGAGGTAAGTACAAATGTGGACTTGTTAACGCATTCTCAGAATTAGAATTATGCATGCAATCTTGAGTTTGGTTTAATGTTTCATAGCATGGCTCTACATTTTTAATCTTCATGTAAAAGAATTAATGCATAGCATAGAGCTCATAAGATTTTGATTGTATTATAAAAATAAGCTACATTCACATCACTGAATCTCTAAAAGGCTGTTTCTCAGTTTAATGTGAGTAATCCCATGTGCTCAACATGATAATTCACTCTCTCTCTCTCTCTCTCTGTCTCTGTCTCTCTCTCTCTCTCTCTCTCTCTCTCTCTCTCTCTCTCTCACACACACACACACACACACACTGCTTTCTGACCTTTATTAGGGGGTCCTCAAAATGGCTTAAGGCTCTATGATGTTCATCCTGGCGCTCATTTGATTTTCTCAGCTCTCCAAATTAGGGCAAATGCAATTACCTTTAATTTACCAACGTGAAATCTGGGGCATAGTGAAGTTAAATGATTCGATCAGGGTCACACAGCAACTCAGTGGCAGATCTGGGTTGTAACCTAGATTTGTGTGTGTGTGTGTGTGTGTGTGTGTGTGTGTGTGTGTGTGTGTGTGTATGTGTAGCTCTAGCTAGTGTACTTTCTGCTATCTCCTTTTCCTTCCAGTAACTTCTTACTATAACCTCCCAGCTGCAGACATAAATAAAATTGAGATATGATTTTTAGTTGTGATAAGAATCAGGCAGTGTAGTGGTGCTCCCTCCATGTCAGAGGTGAGTGCAGAAATGCATGTGCTGTTGTGTCTTCTCTAACTTGTCACTAAGACCAGTGTGTGCCATGTGAAAAGAAACCAGAGCAAAACGATGTGACCCTTTCCAAATGCTCTTATAATCTAGTTAGAGGAGGGACAATATAAAACAGAGTGAATATAAAGTATGACTTAGGACATATGGAGTCAAAAATAGTACTATGAGAACCAGCTATAAACATAATTAGATATTCTGCTGAATCACAGGCAATTAAAAAAAAGCTATCCAAGTAAATTGATCTGAGCTAATGATGAGGCTAGTGCAGTAGGGTCTAATGTGCCATATGCCTAGCTCTGGAAAGCTTCATACTCCACCCCTCAGCCCCTTTCCCTAGGATTGTTCTTTTCTGTAAATATGCAGATCAATGTATAGGGGCAAATTTGCTTCTGAAGTCCGTGGTAAAGTCACTTGAAACCTCACCTCATCATCTCCGGAACGGTCCGGTTCAGGATGATGTCTTTCACCTTCTGAAGGCAGCAGAGGTTACTCAATCTAAGCAGATGAAGTGTAGACAAAGAGACAGCATAGCAACAAAGGTGATCATTTGTGGAAAACTCATAAGATTATAGCAATTAACTCATTTGTATGGTAGAGAAAAAGAGAGATGGTTGGTGATAATGTCCAGAAATCTTGTCATGGGTACCAGGTAATTTGCTACAAGAAGAATTGGGCTATAATGATCCCAACTTTGAACAAATTACATTTGAGTATTTTTTGGGCATTTAGTATCAACAAGAAGTCAGTAAAAATCTGAAGTTCAGCTCTTGCCCTCTTCTTTGTCGCTCTCTCTATCTCTTTCTTCTCTTACCTTTCTCTTCCCCCTCTTTCCATGTGGCCATGGCTGGCTTTTACCTCTCTACCTGCCCTCTCTCACTCTACTCTTCTACAATAAAGCTTTAAAATCAAAAAAAAAATCTGAAGTTCAGAAGAGAAGTCAGAGAAAATGACAGAGATTTGGAGCTTATTAACAACAAAGTAGTGAATTGATTCCCATCAAGAGAATCCTTGGAACAGTACGTTCATACAAAGTGGAAAGCATCATGAGACTAGTGTGAGAGTAAGAGAACTGGAAAGAAATAAGTCCATTAGGAGACAGAATGGACAATCAGAGACTCTAAATATGTACAAAGAAATCTTACAGGAAGTGCCAACATTAAATCCAATGTCTTCCAGGAAGTCCAGAAAGAAAAGGATCTGAACAACCTTGGGACAGAACAGCACAGAGAACATGTAGGTCATTGTTTAGCTGCATCTGAGCAACTTTCATAAATGGGGTCAGGCAGACACCGGAACCTCAACTGCAGAGCCCAAAGGGGTAAATGGGAACCATGCAGACAATGGCAATCAACAGAGACTGCACTTGAGGATAACTTGACAGGGAGACCAACGAGGCATGAAGAAACCAGAAAGACAGTACTAGACAGTTATGGCCGATGAGTTTGGGTTTTAATGTATTAAAGGCTGAAGCTTGATATACAAAGAAGATTCTTACAGAATGAGAACCTTAGTAGCTTACTTAATACAGAGGGCTTATAACCCACAGAGTTCAAATCTCCAGTAAACAAGTCATAGACCTGAGCCTAGCCTAGGACATAAAACAGGGTCTAGGAAACTCACAGGGCTAGGCAAGAAAAATATTTTAATTGTTCACTTGAACTTAGAAATCTATCAATTCAGGAGGCAACACTGGCTTCCTGTGTTTATGGCCATACTAGACTTATCCATTTACATGGCTATCACTTTTCTAAGACACTCATCGCCTAAAACAACAAATTAAAATAATAACTTGCTGGAGCAAGCTTAAAGAGGGTCTGAACTGACCTCACTGGCTGTGGTACCTCTTTCCCTGACCATGGACAATTTTCAAAGTAAGTATGTAATTCTGTTAAAATACAGGCCAGAGGGTGTCATGGTTTTTTCTGAGAGCCTTTAAAATATATGTATGTATCACAACATGCGCTCTTGCTATGCCCACTGATCCCATATCTGTCTTTCTGTTTCTCTGTCTCTCTCCCTCCTTCCCTCTTCTGCTTCCTACCTCCTTTTCTCCCCCTCTTCCTCTCACCCTCCTCCATAGACTTCCATAGTCTCTAGTACTCATACCTTTCTAGCCATATGCCCTTGTTGGCATTTAACCAAAACAGTAGTGACACCTCTGTTTCTGGTACCAAACTGAACTCACATCAATTCCAGTGTCTGAAATTCAGTTCTCTCCAATGCACACCTCCAATTCTCACTGCCTTTTGCTTGTTTTTAATTGAGAAAGTAAATGTTCATACCACATGTCCCAATCATCCTTTTACCCTCCCTCAACTCCTCAAATCTTCTCTACTTCCCCACTCATCCAACTCCACACCCTCTTTCTCTTTACTGTTAGAAAACAAACAGGCAAACAAACAAAAATAAAGGCTTTGCCTGGTCATGTCATCTTTAAAATGTAACCCTAAACTATCCCCCATGGCTCTTCTCTGGCTTCTATTTTTCTTCACTATTCAAAACTGCCGAATACTTGGTATTTTGCTTACTTTATTGTTTACTCTTTTCACATCATTTGCAAGTCAACTTCAAAGATAAACTTTTTCCCTTTTTGTTCACTTCTGTGTTCACACTGAACAATGAAGAACAATGAAAGACAACGAGTAACACTATGAACAATGTTCACATTGCACAGAGAGTAACAACACATGACACATACTTGTTTCATACAATGATGAATGAATGAAGGACTGAGAAAAAAGGCTGAAGATACCATCTCACGCAGTTGCTAATATCTTGACTAATAATTATAAATCTCACCTTGAAGTATATTTAACTCTTAAATATTAGTTGTTTCATATACAATTAGATTTTCTTTGGTTTGTAATCCATTTAGTTTGGAGTATTTCATTGATCCTAAGACAACTCTGTGAACTTAATCTCAAAACAGAAAGTTTTAGTAAAGGTGTTTTTCTTTAAAGAATTAAAATTCCAATGAAACAAAGAAAGACTTTAAGTGCATATAGATATACTGCAATTACTACTCTACCCCTTAGGACTTCAGTGAAGAGAAGAAATATATTCTATAGGGCCAAGGGAGCTGTTTGCTATAACCTCCTACTCCAGTTTGCTTTCTCTTACTGTGATAAAACAATCTAATAAAAACAACATAGGAGAAAAGAGTTTACCTCATCTCACACTTCTGGGTCATATTTCATCATTGAGAAAAGTCAGGACAGGAACTTACTTATAGCAGAAACCAGAAAGGAAAAACTGCTCCACTGTTCACTGGCTTGCTCATATGATATATGATATACACATACACACACACACACACACACACACACACACACACACACACACACACGTGCACACACACACACACACACACACGTGCACACGCACACACATAGTCTAAGCCCATCTTCCCAGGGTTGTCACTGCTCACAGTAGACAGGTTCACCCTGTATCAAATAGCAACTAAGAAAATATCTGAAAAATTCATCATTAAGATTCCTTCTTCCCAGGTGGTATCAAGTTGTTACCTGAGGCTAACTGTGATAACATGCCATAGTTGTAACACTGTATTCAGCCCATTACTGAAAGATTAAATTGGGAGCTTGGGATGTATATCAAAGAGAGTCTGTCTAGCATTTATAAGGCCCCAAATTTGGTTCCCAACACTAAAACAAAAGAGAGAGGGAAAGAAAAAGAGAGAATATTTGGGACCATCAGATCATACAATTATATTTATGCAATAAAAATCTAAATTACTTCAACAATTTTAAAGAAAGACCATGCATACTTTTTGTCTACCATCATACAACAAGGTACAAATATCAGAGAACAGAAACAAATTGAAATCTTTGTTATTATTTATTTTTTAATCAAAGTTGTTGCATACTATAAGTTAGGTTGCCCTCCACATTAATACATAAACTTTAAAAAATATTATTTTTGCATTAGAGAACATCTGCTTAAACAGAGAAATCTACACTGCAAAGGATTCTTCTCACAAATCAGAAGGGATCTGAGGCAGAAAGAACCACTTTCTGGCTCTTAAAATTTCTTTGATTATTCATGTTAATTGAATGCATAAATCTAAAGGTACATAGTTGAAGTGAATGTGATAGTGCTAAGAATGATGACTTGCCATTTAAAAATTAATATTATGCATGCAAATTTCATCTCCCAGTGATGCCTGCAAAGGAAAAATGGTCCCAGGAAGAAAGCAATCTCCTATGGCAGGCAGCTTCATATTGTAACTGTCTTCATCTTCCATAGAGTCATCATTTATTCAGGTTGATAGTGTGAGAGCAACAGGTTTCTGGCAGTATGAACAGTAGCAATGAATCACCACATCTCACCATGTGCTACACAAATACTTTGTCTTGTATACAGAGGTAACTGCACAATGTGTATTGTGTTAGCTTCGGGGCTCTTCCTAAGGCCTAGTGAGACAAGTTACCAAACATTGCTTGTTTGGTGTTCCAAATGGATGTCAACACAGCCATGTTGAAGTGAGCATCGTGCAGGCAGCTAAAGCATGCCTAGCATAAAGCAATAAGATGGGAGAAAGCTTGACAGTGATGCTACCTGTGTGTTCCAGTGTTTACCTGTATGTAGTAGAAGCATTAAGTATGCAACACTTAGCACATTAACTATTACATCATCTTGTTTCTAGACTACCTCTGCTTGTGTTTTAGGAATTTTTCATTTACTTTGACTCTGCTAGATCCTCAATTAAGCAAATATTAAAGAGGTGAGACAGTAAGCTCAACTCAGAAGAACATGCACATAAACATCCATTTGGTAGCCATCATACTAAAAGCAATTGAGCTATATACATGGCTGCTCTGGATATAAAGATTGAATTAAATAATAAAGAATATACAAATTGCTACATAATACATGTATTTCTCATTCCAGACTATTAGACACCAATTTTCAGTGCAGTTAATAGAGAGAATTGAGAACTGTCCTGCTGTTGTTGGTGTTATTTTTGAGGGAATGGGGTGTTTGAACCCACAGCTTTATACATGGCAACTAATTTCTCTGCCACTGAGATCTAGTCCTAGCCTTAGAAGACTCGCTGACAGAAAATGCTATTCACACATACAGATCTGAGAAGGGCAATGTCATGAATTGCATATTCAAATACAATACCCTACTTCTATACCTTGTACTTGAATTCAGATAGAATAGAATTTAGGTGGGAAGGAAGAGCTCATGAAACTGATTTCACTTCTCAAACCTGGGATATTATCATGGTTTAAGAAGTTTGATCAAACTACTAGTTGAAATCCAAGCATTAGAACAATGACAGCTAATATTGACTGAACATCGAATAAGTTCCTATGATGACTATAAACTATTTGTACATGGAATCTCTCATTTAAACTTCATGTTGATTCTAGGAAGTACATGTTAATATCAATATTATTTATGGATGAGAAAACTGAATCACAGAAATATTGACTGACTCAAGGCCACATTGTTAGTCTTTGAAAAAGCTGACATTCAAATTTAAGCACTCTAGTTTTATTATTCTATAAACAAAACCTATCAACATGCTAAATATAGGTTGAAAAGTTGGCTAAACTTCCAAAAGAATTGTCAAAGTACACTGAAGAAGCAAGAAGACCCCTGTACCACATCAGTGTAAACTTTGAGATTGTCACTGCCACACATCCAGCATTGAAATTAGTGAAACAACATTTGAGAAGAATAATTATCACTTGCCTTTATCATTTTTTAAATTAAAAATTCATGGTGAGTTTTGCTAGCTACAGTAATACTTATTGTCTAAACATGGTGACAAGAGACTCACTTAATTAAGCTCATTATAAACTATGCAAAGCTTATTTTTTTTCCTCCCCTGGAAATAAATTTAGCATGGCACCCATAAACTTATCCTCCATGGACTTATATAAAGGAGTTTAAGAAGTACATGAAAAGTATTATTGAGTGTAAAACAACTTTCCAAACCTGAATACACTGCCAATTCTTCATTACTCTATAATAAAAATTCCCAACAATTGCACTAAGTCAATTGCAACTAAATCCCTGTCCCATATCCAGAATAACTTCTTCCTAGAATGTATCAATGCCACACAAATGTCACTCTAGATATTGCCAGTTTCACACATTGTATGGATCCAATTTGTGTGCCTGGTTAACTTATTGAAAATAAACTTAATGGGACTGAGAGAATGGCTTAGTTAATTATTCAAGTATGGAGAACTGATCTCAGATTCCCAACACTCATATAAATGCCAGGTGTGGTGTAGTGCATCTGCTACCTCAGTGTTGGCAGAGGGTACACAGATGTTTCCCAGAGGATCATGGCTAGCTAGCCTATCTGAAACTGTGAGCTCCATGTTCAGTGAG
Source organism: Tokudaia tokunoshimensis (assembly GCA_036184795.1). Lineage (NCBI taxonomy): Eukaryota > Metazoa > Chordata > Mammalia > Rodentia > Muridae > Tokudaia > Tokudaia tokunoshimensis. The sequence goes on from BTHU01000014.1 coordinate 58,126,883, forward strand.
AAACCTTGTCTTAAAACTAAATCAGAGAGTAATTGATGAAGATACTCAAAATTGAAACTATGTGCACACATGTGTAAATGACATACATGTACAGGCACAAAACACTCCCCACACACATACATGTGCGCACACACACACACACACACACAGAGAGAGAGAGAGAGAGAGAGAGAGAGAGAGAGAGAGAGAGATCACAATTCACATGGTTAAAGTCAGTGCTGTATTATATTGTATTTAGCAATGAGGGATGAGGGGAGTTCCTGTCATCATTTTTAAGAAGCAACGTGTGCAGTCACCTTCAAGATGCATGACCTTCATGTTAACAAGCAATAACTTGGATGAAACCTTGAGGGAAAACTTTCCTAAATAGTTCAGAATCCCGAGAGGGCAGAGAGAAGTTTGGATTTCCTCTGAAGACTGGATAAATTTTGAAAGAAGAGGAGCAATGGTATGATACTTGTTTTCATTGGGAAAAGTAATTCCCCATCTCGGGCTAATCACACTCAGTTCCTTGGCAGCCTTTTAAAACCAACTCATAATGTCAAAAAGGAATAGAAGTTATAAGAAATCCCAGTAAAAATAAAAACCAAAAGTCACAAGACAGAAATTAATAAGCCTTTAAAGCAGCAGATAAATGGCTAGAAGCAAAAAGCTGAAAGGTTACATTTTTGTAGGGTAAAGACTAAAGGCTAAAACCCAGGAGTGGGAGTATTTAACATAATCATGTAAATTTGATCAAGAATTGAGCACAAAAGCATTTAGAGAGTAAAGCTGGGCATTAAGAAAAGAAAACAAAGAGAAATACTTTTAAAATGAGAACTGAAGAAAGCTCAGAGGTTAGTTAGACAAAGGAAGAGGAAGGAACAGAGTAGGCATGGGAAAGAAACACAGAGGAATAGTTAGATGTCAGAGACTTCAGCAACCTCAGACTACAGCCAGTGGAAGTGGACAGACTGAGTCATCATCTTTGTCCTTTGTCCCACCCAGGACACAAGCAGGGTAGTGGCACCCTACTGCATGTAGTGGCATCTAAGTAGGAATCTCATGGTCTACAAATTTCTCTGCATGGTAACCTTCAGAAGCTTCCTAAGTCGCCAGCCAAATTAACAGGCCATGGGGCTGCCTCCCAATTTTCATGTCCCAGATCTCCCTCTCAGTGACTAGATGACTTTGGGAAAGTTTTCCAACCTTTTTACATGCAAAGCTACTTCTCTGAGCTGAAAAGACATGGACAATATGAATAATGGCAGGAATATTAATGATATCAACTCATGTGTCGCATTATTTGGGTTCTTACTACTTTACTTATGGAGATAAAATTTTATCAAGCACCAAACGATGTATTCATAATCTTGTCATCCACCTATGGGACCAGTACACATTCTTGAGATCAACAGTCACAATCTCATGTGTTGAGATTAATCCTAACCAAAGGCTCACAGAAAATGCCTGTGGACTCAGAATGTAGCTCATTTCTATGAATTACAAATTGCAATTCACTACATAAAAAGGGTGGGCAGCAGAGATCCAAACATGCATTAAAGAGAAGGGGGTAGGCTATAGAAACACTAACTAAACACTAACTAAACCCTAACCTTTTCAATGTTTCAGACTCCACAACATATGCACATTTTCTCTTCAATGCATTCGACACGGACCACAATGGAGCTGTGAGCTTTGAGGTAAGCCTAAGACTCCCTTTCTACCATTTCACTTAAGACATGCTGAAAGAAATTAAATCCTTTTATCAAGAAACTTAAGGGTTTTGTATCTCTCATTTTAGAGAATCCAAGAACATCTCCTTTCCCCTATTACGTTGGCATATTACATTCTTATCTTTTCAAAGTTGGACAAATTACAAGCCATATTTAGTGCACTATCAAATACTTGCTATCTGCTTACACAGCATGAGGGCAATTCAAGAAGGCAGATGATTTATCTGACATTTACAGGAACTTACCATGGGCTAGTTCCTATTGCAGACCTGGGAAGTATAGATGTTATGTAAGCTCTGCTGTCAGAGCCTAGTAAACATAGAAAAGTCAAGATGTGTAATACAGAAAAACAACGCTGCCTTCATCAGCCCCAGAAATTTGCAATGAAATTAAAATGTGACCTATATAGTAAAAGCATATAGGACTGTTTATGAAATATGTAATATGAGGATCAGATAAAATGTTTCTCTTCTCTCTCTCACAAATACATACATTCACAAGGGGAGATGATAGATAGATGGATAGACAGATAGATAGATAGATAGATAGATAGATAGATAGATAGATAGATAGACAGACAGACAGACAGATAAAGAGACAGATGTTTTCTATGGGTAAAGAGAGTCTTTGTAGGATTTATCTGGTGCCTATCAGGTCACAGGTAATATACAATCATGGATGCTGAAGGAATAAATGGAATCTGAATTTGGATTTGTGTCTGTGTCGTTTATTTTTGTTAAGAAAATTGTGAGAATTTTGTTCACAGATTTGCTTATATTCTGAATGAGTGTATTTGGTATTTAGGCAGATAAATTATTAACTGGGTAGATGAGAGACAGACAGATAGACAGACAGAGAGATACTTAAGAGAATGATAACATTTAGGATATATATTTTCTACTTTGAGGATATGGAGGAAGACACACATGAATAGGAATTTCAATAAGGATGCTGACACAACAAGTGGGATGATGGAATGAGGCTAGCAATGAGACTCGATGGGAAAATGAAACAGAGGCAGAAGGGACTGAAACAGCAAAGCCTATGCTGGTGGTGGTTTTCACGTATTAAGTACTAAGAAACTAGCAGAAGCTAGTAAAGTGAATACAAGTAGAGATGGAAACATGAGGCAGAGTCTGAGTGGAGACTATCACCTTGGGAATAAAGAGAAAACATCTGTAGATCTTCTGGAAGACAGAATGTAAGAATATGAGCCAGGAGAGAGATTTGGGAAAGGAACCAGAGACCACATCTCAGGCAGGATGCCAACTAAGGACGTCGAAGACTGTGCTATAAGAGATAAGGACCCCTAAGAACATTTCAGTGGGACTGTTCATGTGTGTGAGCTATGCTCCTGAAACGGGAAGTGGCTTAGAAGCTATTTATTTCAGAGAGTCCAGACAGGAGCTGATGACAAACCGAACTGTAGTAAAAGCTTTGAGATGAATACAAACATATTAACCATAGTTTGATAGAACTGTAACTATCTGATATGTTTAGGAGAGAAAACAATTTTGGTATGGACAGCACTCTGAACACATATGTGCTATGTAGAGGCAGGCTGAAGAAAGAAGAGTGGATCTTCATAAAATATCAATCAATGGTCCTTGGGTAGAATTTCCAGAGGCAACTAGATACCTTTTCATGTGTACTGTGTCCTCATGAAAAACTCAGGCCATCAGTTTGAAGATTCTGGACCATGAATTTCAAACATCACCTCATAAAACTTAACCAAGAAATATCCTAAGAAGGAAGGGTAGAAGATGTTAGTGATTGAGATGTGAACCAAGAAGTCAGGACAGGGTGATGAGGATCATGGACACAGAACCAACAGTTACTAGCCCAAAGAAGAAAGTGCAAGGTTGTCTCAGATTGCCTAAAATACCACTTTTAGTGGTAGCTTAGACTTCCTAGGAGACTATCCTCTCAGTACTTCATCTATAATGCTAGTATCAGCATAGCCTCCATATGTCTATGGTGTGAAAGACAAAGGTTCTAGTTCACCTAACCAAAAAAAAAAAAAAAAAAAAAAAAATATATATATATATATATATATATATATATATATATATATATATATATAGTTAATTACAGAAAATGGCAGAGGCAAAAACTACTAGTGATTTCACTACTTGAAAACAGCCATGTATCAGAAACTTGCTATCCTGCTATACATGTCTCACATAACTTTAATTTTGTGTGTACAGTCTGTCTATTGTCCATAAATATAGCAAGGCTTTTATGATGTCTATGCAAAACACCAGTAATTATGATTAGGCCTGATTTTAATTTGGGAGGTTACTTGTGACAGTTACCTGTGATATTCATGTTGGTATAATGTTTTTCCTTTTAATATTAACTACTAAGTTCATATATGCCAATAAATAGTGAATCAAAATCAAATTTTAAGCTATGCTATTGTGGTTATATTTCTTAACTAACTCGCTACCTGCAAGATACTTAAATAACAGAAATGCCTTGGGAGGAAACATTTTTAATAGCATCTTGGAAAAAAATCAGCAAAGACCATCCTGATTTTGAGGTAAAGAAAAATGGCAGCATTACAATATTTGCTTAAAGGTGAAGAACAGAATGAATAAGTCAGAGGGGATCTAGTTTTGATTATGACTGGATCTAATCTTCTGGCCTCCAAGTGGCTGTGGAGCCCAGGATTTAGCACTTAAACCCTCTAGGCCTTAATATTCTTATCACTACAACACCAGCAGTGAGGCAAATTCACAGGCCAAGATACAAGTGGGAAAGTCCTAATGTGAGTATTAGGTTTGGCTAGAGCACATGCTAGCACCAATTAAATGTTCAATATTTATTAGATTTTAGCAGTAGCATTTATTACTTCAGGAATTTTCTGATAAAGGTAATTAATTCTGGAATTTGGCATCATATTACACTAAATTACAGTGAAATATAGAATCTTTAAACATACCCAGGCAAAGGCTCAGATGACTACTCTGTGATATTATGACAGATTATTATCTCATTATCATAGGCATTTACTGTGTTAAATGCTCAATATATTAGCAACAATAGCTACTCAGTGATAAAAAAGCAAACCCATGTTTATTTAGCCTTCATTATTCTCACATTATCAGAGTTCATTACATAGTATTAATTTCTGTAACCCTTCTAGGTACTATTGTTATCTCCTTTTAGCAAATGAAAAAGGGGAGTCACAAAGTAAAAGATCCTGCCATAGTTACACAGTTAGAATATAAAGCAATTAAGATTCAAATTTAGGCTGTCTAGCCTCAGACAGTGGTCGGCACACATTTATTCCACAGTCTCATATACATTTTCCAACTGTATTCCTGAATTTTGTCTTTAAGAGACTTCACACTTTCAAACAACATAAATGGATAGATGATACATACAGACAGAGCACATGCACAGTATTAATGTCTTCAACAAAGTCCATAGGAAACTACAATCAAGTATATTATATCTGTTCAACGAAATAAAGGAGGCCATACCAACTATTGGCTATTGGCATCCATGTACTCAGTGAGCACATGCTTAGGCTTTCCTAGCATTTGGTAAATGACAGATAGATAGATAATGGATAATAAACTGATAAAAGAAATGACAGATCATAGAGAGATAAAAAAGACAGATAGTATAGATAGATAAATAGATAGATATTCATATTAGTTTAATTCAGGCTTTGGCAATTAGGATGCACCATAATGAAATTTAGTACTAGCATTCAGCATCTCTCCTATTTCCCAATAAGTGTTTATCATTTCGAAATAAATCAAATAGAAAATGAAAGGTTGTACAAAGACAAGGAACTGCACACTAGAAGCCTGACTTGCTGAAAGCCATTTAGGAAAAGCGAGTGGAGGGGCAACTGGGACCACCAGACGCAGGGACAATCAAGCATAATATCGCTTGGGTCTCAGCCAGCCTGTGTGCTCCCTGCTCCCAAGAGCTGGGCAGTTCTGCGGTCACCGAGGCGCCAGTTCTGCTGTGGGACATCTGCCCTGCAGAGGGACAGGCACTGGGAGAGAGCTCACCCGCACAGTGCGGAGGCGCACCAACCTTCCCTTGGCGACCTCTGCTCCGGGAATCAACTACACTGAGCTTTTGGATGTGCAGGGATTCCCCAATACAACATCACTTGGGGCAAGGCACATCAGGGCTCCAAAGTCAATCAGGAGCAGGGCAGGCCCCAGAAATCGGTGCCAGGGGAATCCCAGAAATCCAGGGGGGGGCGCAGAAATAGCCTTGCAGGCTCACAGGAGGTCCAACCAACAGCCAGTGACAGCAGGACCAACTAACACCAGAGGAAACCAGATGGCAAAAGGCAAATGTAGGAACGTTACTAACAGAAATCAAGGCAATATGGCACCATCCGAACCCAACTCTCCGACAGCAGCGAGTCCTGGATACCCCATCATACCCGAAAGGCAAGATCTGGATTTAAAATCACTTCTCATGATGCTATGAGAGAATTTCAAGAAGGACACAAATAAATCTCATAAGGATATACAAGAGAACATGAATCAACGGGTAGAAGCCCTTACAAAGGAAACTGAAGAATCGCTTAAAGTAAAGCAGGAGAATATGGATCAACAGATGGAAGCCCATAGGGAGGCAACACATAAATCACTTAAAGAAATGAATCAACAGGTAGATGCCCTTACGAAGGAAACACAAGAATCGCTTAAAGAAATGCAGATGAATATGGATCAACAGATGGAAGCCCATGAGGAGGAAACACAAAAATCGCTTAGAGAAATACAGGAGAACTTGGGTCAACGGGCAGAAATCCTGAATGAGGAAATGCAAAAATATCTTAAAGAAATACAGGAAAATACAAACAAACAAGTGAAGGATCACAGAAAATCCATCCAGGATCTAAAAAAGGAAGTAGAAACAACTAAGAAGTCACAAAGGGAGACAACTTTGGAGATAGAAAACCTTGGGAAGAAATCAGGTGTCATAGATGCAAACATCAACAATAGAATAAAAGAGATGGAAGAAAGAATCTCAGATACTGAGATACCATAGAAAGCATCGACTCAACAGTCAAAGAAAATGCAAAATGCAAAAAACGTGTAACCCAAAACATCCAGGAAATCAGGACACAATGAGAAGACCAAACTCAAGGATTATAGGTATAGATGAGAGTGAAGATTTGCAACTTGAAGGGATAGTAAATATCTTCAACAAAATTATGGAGGAAAACTTCCCTAACCTAAAGAGAGAGAGATGCTGTTGAACATACAAGAAGCCTACAGAGCTCCAAACAGACTGGACCAGAACAGAAACACCTCCTGTCACATAATAGTCAAGACACCAAATGTACTAAACAAAGAAAGAATATTAAAAGCAGTAAGAGAAAAGGGCCAAGTAACATATAAAGGAAGACCTATCCGAATCACATCGGACTTCCCACCAGAGACTATGAAAGCCAGAAGATCCTGGGCAGATCTCATGCAGACTCTAAGAGAACACAAATGCCAGCCTAGACTACTATACCCAGCAAAACTCTCAATCATTGTAGATGGAGAGACCAAGATATTCCATGATAAAACCAAATATACACAATATCTTTCCACAAACCCAGCCCTACAAAGGATATTAGGTGGAAACCGCCAATAGAAGGAGAGAAACTACACCCTGGAAAAAAACGAGATAGTAACCTTCTTGCATCAAACCCAAAAATAGATAACCACTCAAACATAAAGATAGCATCAAGAATAGCAGGTGGCAATAATCACTATTCCTTAATCTCTCTTAATATCAATGGTCTCAATTTCCCAATAAAAAGACATAGACTAACAGACTGGATATGTAAACATGACCCAGCATTTTGCTGCGTGCAGGAAACGCACCTCAGTGTCAAAGACAAACACTAACTCAGAGAAAAAGGCTAGAAAACAATTTTACAAGCAAATGGTCCCAGGAAACGAGCAGAGTAGCCATCCTAATATCAAATAAAATTGACTTTCCAACTAAAGTCATCAAAAAAGACACAGGACACTACATACTGATCAAAGGAAAAATCCACCAAGAAGAACTCTCAATTCTGAATATCTATGCTCCAAATGCAAGGGCACCCTCATTCGTAAAAGAAACTTTACTAAAGCTCAAAGCACACATAGCACCTCACACAATAATAGTGGGTGACTTCAACACCCCGCTCTCTGAAATGGATCGTTCAGGAAAGCAGAAACTAAACAGGAACACAGTGAATCTAATTGAAGCCTTGGACCAAATGGAACTAACAGTTATATATAGAACATTTCATCCTAAAGCAAAAGAATACACCTTCTTCTCAGTACCTCATGGTACCTTCACTAAAATCGACCATATAATTGGTCATAAAATAGACCTCAACAGATATAAGAAGATAGAACTAATCCCATGCCTCCTATCAGAGCACTATGGAATAAGGGTGGTCTTCAATAGCAACAAAAACGACAGAAAGCCCACATACACATGGAAGCTGAACAATGCTCTACTCAATGATAACTTGGTCAAGGAGGAAATAAAGAAAGAAATCAAAGACTTTTTAAAATTTAATGAAAATGAAGGCACAACATACCCTAATTTATGGGATACAATGAAAGCGGTGCTAAGAGGAAAATTCATAGCCCTGAGTGCCTCCAAAAAGAAACAGGAGAGAGCATACACTAGCAGCTTAATGGCAAACCTGAAAGCCCTGGAACAAAAAGAAGCAAACACACCCAAGAGGAGTAGAAGGGAGGAAATCATTAAACTCAGGGCTGAAATCAATCAAGTAGAAACAAATAAAACCATACAAAGAATCAACAAAACGAGGAGTTGGTTCTTTGAGAAAATCAACAAGATAGATAAGCCCTTAGCCAAACTAGCCAGAGGGCACAGAGACAGTATCCAAATTAACAAAATCAGAAACGAAAAGGGAGAGATAACAACAGAAACTGAGGAAATTCAAAAAATCATCAGATCCTACTACAAAATCCTGTATTCAACACAACTAGAAAATCTGGAGGAAATGGACAATTTCCTAGAGAGATACCAAATACAAAAATTAAATCAGGATCAAATAGACCATCTAAACCGTCCTATAACCCCTGAAGAAATAGAAGTGGTCATTGGAAGTCTTCCATCCAAAAAAAGCACAGGTCCAGATGGTTTTAGTGCAGAATTCTATCAGACCTTCAAAGAAGATCTAAAACCAATACTCTTCAAAGTATTCCACAAAATAGAAACAGAAGGAACACTACCCAACTCGTTCTATGAAGCCACAATTACGCTAATACCAAATTCAAACAAAGATCCAACAAAGAAAGAGAATCTCAGGCCAATTTCTCTTATGAATATCGATGCAAAAATACTCAATAAAATTCTTGCCAACCGAATCCAAGAACACATCAAAATGATCATTCACCACGATCAAGTAGGCTTCATCCCAGGGATGCAGGGATGGTTAAATGTAAGGAAGTCCATCAATGTAATCCACTACATAAACAATCTCAAAGAAAAAAACCACATGGTCATTTCATTAGATGCGGAGAAAGCATTTGACAAAATTCAGCATCCTTTCATGTTAAAGGTCTTGGAAAGATCAGGAATTTGAGGCCCATATCTAAACATAGTAAAAGCAATTTACAGCAAACCAGTAGCCAACATCAATCTAAATGGAGAGAAACTTGAAGCAATCCCACTAAAATCAGAGACTAGACAAGGCTGCCCTCTCTCTCCATATCTTTTCAATATAGTACTTGAAGTTCTAGCTAGAGCAATTAGACAACAAAAGGAGGTCAAAGCGATACCAATTGGAAAGGAAGAAGTCAAACTATCACTATTTGCAGACGATATGATAGTATACTTAAGCGACCCAAAGAACTCCACCAGAGAACTCCTACAGCTGATAAACAACTTCAGCAAAGTGGCCGGAAATAAAATCAACTCAAGCAAGTCAGTAGCCTTCCTATACTCAAAGAATAAGCAAGCTGAGAAAGAAGTAAGAGAAATGATACTCTTCACGATAGCCACAAACCATATAAAGTATCTTGGTGTGACTCTAGTCAAACAAGTGAAATATCTATATAACAAGAACTTCAAGTCTCTGAAGAAAGAAATTGAAGAAGACCTCAGAAGATGGAAAAATCTGCCATGCTCATGGATTGGCAGGATTAATATAGTAAAAATGACCATCTTGCCAAAAGCAATATACAGAATCAATGCAATCCCCATCAAAATCCCAACTCAATTCTTCATAGAGTTAGAAAGAGCAATTCAAAAATTCATCTGGAATAACAGAAAACCCAGGGTAGCTAAAACTATTCTCAAGAGTAAAAGAACTTCTGGGGGAATCAGTATCCCGGACCTCAAGTTGTACTACAGAGCAATAGTGTTAAAAACTGCATGGTATTGGTACAGTGACAGGAATATAGATCAATGGAACAGAATTGAAGACCCAGAAATGAATCCACACTCCTATGGTCACTTGATCTTTGACAAAGGAGCTAAAACCATCCAGTGGAAAAAAGATAGCCTTTTCAACAAATGGTGCTGGCTCAACTGGAGGTCAACATGCAGACGAATGCAAATTGACCCATTCTTATCTCCTTGCACTAAGCTCAATTCCAAGTGGATCAAGGACCTCCACATAAAACCAGACACACTGAAACTAATAGAAAGGAAACTAGGGAAGAACCTTGTACATATGGGCACAGGGGACAATTTCCTGAATAGAATACCAATAGCTTATGCTCTAAGATCAAGAATTGACAAATGGAACCTCATAAAATTGCAAAGTTTCTGTAAGGCAAAGGACACTGTCAAAAGGTCAAAGCAGCAGCCAACAAACTTGGAAAAGATCTTTACCAACCCTAAATCCAACAGAGGGCTAATATCCAATATACACAAAGAACTCAAGAAGTTAGACTCCAGAGAGCTAAATAACCCTATTAAAAAATGGGGTACAGAGCTAAACAAAGAGTTCTCACCTGAAGAATATCTAATGGCTGAGAAGCACCTAAAGAAATGTTCAACATCCTTAGTCATTAGGGAAATGTAAATCAAAACAACCCTGAGATTACACCTCACACCAGTCAGAATGGCTAAGATCAAAAACACAGGATCCAGCAGTTGTGGGCGAGGATGTGGAGAAAGAGGAACACTCCTCCACTGCTGGTGGGACTGCAATCTGGTACAACCACTCTGGAAAGCAGTCTGGCGGTTCATCAGAAAACTGGGCATGACATTCCTGGAGGATCCTGTTATACCACTCCTGGGCATAAACCCAGAGGCTTCCCCTGAATGCAATAAGGACACATGCTCCACTATATTCATAGCAGTCTTATTTATAATAGCCAGAAGCTGGAAAGAACCCAGATGTCCCTCAACCGAGGAATGGATTCAGTAGATGTGGTATATTTACACAATGGAATACTACTCTGCAATTAAAAACCATAAATTCACAAAATTCCTAGGCAAATGGTCAGAATTGGAAAATATCATCCTTAGTGAGGTAACCCAATCACAAAAGAACAGACATGGTATGCAGTCACTGATAAGGGGATATTAACCCAGAATCTCAGAATACCCAAGACACAATTCATATATCAATATATTTCCAAGAAGATGAAAGGAGAGACCCCTGGTTTTGGAAAGACTGGATGTAGGGAAATACCAGGGCAGAGAATTAAGAGGGGGTTGAATGGCGAACAGGGGCAGGGAAGAGGGCTTATGGGACTTTTGGGGAGGGAGGAAACGGGAAAGGGGAAATCATTTGGAATGTAAATAAAAAAAATATAGAAAATAAAAAAAAGAAAAGAAAAGACACCATGAGGCAGCAAAAAAAAAAAAAAGTGAATAAACAAATTCATTCCAGATCTTTCATACAGTTTCTAGCATTGCTCTTGGGAAAACCATGTGAGTGGAGGAAGGAGCACACTACAGTGTTGGCTACAGAGGTTATTGCTCTGCTTAGTTGGTGGTTTATATTGGAGATGCCCCTGGGAAACTAGAGGTAATTGCTTCAGATTTGTATTCTGTGGAGGATTTGGAAGCTTTGACATTTGTCCATGTTTCCTCAGGTGCTTCTATTGGTGGAATTTCATTCTCCATCAGCTTTACCCTGCTTCTTCTGTCCATCACCATGCAGCAGAAGAAGGTCCCTAGGCCAAACTCATAGCTGCTTGCAGTAACAATTATTCACATAATCAATATGGTCAGGGATACCAAGTACATTTGCTACAGACCATACTTTGTATATATGAGATCCATCTGTGACCATACTAGTAGGCTTTATTCCATTCTCTTTTGATACTTTGGTATGGTGGAAGTCACAAGATTTTTAAAAAACAAAGAGATTTGGGCACGTAGACCACAGTAAATATGACTTTCTACAGAACTTGCTGAAGCTAATACTAGTAATTATCGAATCCTTTTCCTGGTAGCCATTCTGATTCTTGCATCCTCAGATCCACGTTTTCTAGGTTGCTTGTCTCACGTCAGTCACATCATTCATCCTTGAATGGTCTACACTGCATGTTTCTGTATATTGTCAGTATGAAGATGCTGGGATCAATTATTGTACATCTCAAGAGTCTAGAGGTATCAGGAGGTGCTCCAGTAGCTTCCTTAATTCCATGAGACTGTTGCTACTCCAGGAAAATGTCTGATCTTATTGTAGCTCAGGTTAATTACTGCTGGCAATAGGAAAACTTCTCATTGTTCAGTCTAAGAGAAAGTCCTAATTGATAAGGCAATGGGTTAAACTTAGTATTTATGTATATAAACTCTACCCTATACTGTCTGGTTGTGATTTATATGTATCATGGCAGTTTTTCCTATTCTTCATTTTCTTGTTGAGGGCTCAAGTTTGGTGCTTTCATGAACAAAACTGTCCTCAAAATGCTTGTATATTCCATTGTATAAAATATATAATTTCAGAAAGAAAGAAAGAAAGAAAGAAAGAAAGAAAGAAAGAAAGAAAGAAAGAAAGAAAGAAAGAAAGAAAGAAAGAAAAAAGAAAAGCGAGTGGAAAATGGGACTGCATCCTACTCATCTCTAGCAGCGTCTCTAAAACCCATGGTCTCAGGCAGCAGCCAGGAACCTTTCACAGAAAGAAGCAAATATTTTTGATTTTGCAGTCAGGCAACCCATTGCAGTCCATGCTCTCAGACATTATCACCTTCAGGTATTCACATGGCTGACAATTCCCCAGATTGCTCATGGTATTGAGGGTGAGTTAAAATGTTCTGTGAGAATAATTCTGAAATAGGTACAATTGCTACTCCAGGTAATTGATGAGTTAGAGCTGAAAGGAAATGCTATTTGCAGACAACTCAATTCCCATGGAAAATGATGCAAGCTGTACCCCCTGGAGATCTGCTGTGGAGGCATTACCCCAAACTAATAGCTCTGTTATTCACAGTGCTGACAAAATATTTTTATACAAATATCAGTTACGTTTATGAAAAAACATTCTAGTATGTGTCACTTTGTTAAATGGCATAGCTATGTCCTTAGAAATGTCAGGAGATATTATTTTAAGCAATGTTTCTAATTGCGATAGAATTTCATTTTTATCAGATTTTTTGTTCATCTTTGGGACACACACATACACACACCATTTTTTTTTTGTACAGAATTCTATTATTGTTGATTTCTGATCAACATAGGAGACTCTGCTCTTACTGAAGGCATCCCTAGAGAGTATTCAACTTCATTCATTCATTTATTCATTTAACAAATATGCACCAAGCCTACTATGTGCCAAACATCCTTCAGCATGCCAGAGACAGAAGGGAACACAATAGGAAAAAAAATGCTTGCACTGGTACAAATTGTATCCCCCAAGTTCATGACTAATTTCTGTAGATCCCACCTGTTCTCATCATAAGGGTTCCTCGCCTGGACCTCAAACAAATTCTGTGGATTTCCAAGGACTGGGCTCATGCAGCATGCTGTCTAGCTTTTCTTGTCACCCCATCATGGGGGCATGCACCTCTTTAATCATCGGGGGTCCAGCAGCCCTGGCTCAGATGCGCTCCTTTTCCACTTCCCATCATCTCCAAGTGCATCTCTTATGACTTCCTTATGGCAAAGGCCTTCATATGCACAGAAATCTCCGAAACAAAAGAGCACTGCAGGACAAGAGAAATATGCAAACAACAAGTATCTGTAATTGTTCCCATGTTCTGAAGACCAATCTCCTCTTTATAAATCATTTTATAATATTCTTTTTTGGGGGATCAAGCCATGTTTTACAGTTACAAACAAATGCAGAGAGCAGAGAGATCTCATATGGGATGCAGTTTCTTCTGTAACTCACACCATAGGTTAATAGGGCATGCTTGCTCCAGTTAATGAGCTAACACAGATACCATACTATTAACTAACTTTCATGCTATATTTAATTTTTTTGGGTTTTATTGGATGTCCTTTTTCTGACCCAGTATCCCATTTAGAATAGAATTTCATTTAGCCCTGTCCACAGTTCATTTAGACATAATGTCTCCGTAGACCCTTGTTAGCACTAACAGTGTCTTAGGCTTCTTTTACTTGTACCCATCTTGACAGTTTGAAGAAGTATTGTTCAGGTATTTGGTAGAATGCCTTTCAGTTCAGATTTGTATGATGGGTCTTTCATGATTAAATTGGGGTTATGGGTTTGGGAAATGAAGAGTGCAGGTGGGGGGGACATTTTATCACACAGAAGGAGTATACTGTCAAAATGATTTATGACTGTTGATACTGACCTTGTCTGCCTGCCTAAAATGGCATTTGTCAAGGTTCGTAGTGTAGTATCTACCCATTTGCAAAATGATCTTTAGGAAGAAGTCATTGTATATTAATGAAATGTGAGGGCACCAAAGGACATAACATACTCATTTGGAATTCCACATGGAGAATCTGTCCTTCCTTCTCCAGGCATCAATAAATAAATACAACACATGTTTATACCAATATAGGCACATGGTTACTTATGTTATATCTTGCATTAAAATCAAGTGTGACCCTATTTACACTGTTACTCATGCTGTTGTTGTGGTCAATAAGAAATTTTACTTTTGGTTCTCTTGTCTCTTTGACCTTCCTCCATCAAGGCAATTAATGAGACTAAAATGCACATCAAAAGAGTACAGAAAATTACCTGTCACACAAAAACTTTCTGTGTTAGTAAGGTCGAGGGTCCTGCTTAACAACCTGTTCAGTTGCCAAGATATAAAATCAGTATCTGTGGCTCTTAGTCTGAGGTGATAACCTGAGACATATAACTGCTAGAAAACCTTTTTACCTACTCCTGTCTTCTAATAGAATTTATATCCAAGAGCATAAGGAACCTGATTTCTCTGACTTTTTAGACCATTTTCTTATGTATTTGTTTGGTTTTATCCATTCATATAAAGAATTATATTTTGCAGACACATTCGAATGTTCTACAGTGTCACTAATAAACAGAAGTGGAGTCAAGTCTCTCCTTCACATTCCCTCACAACTTCCTCCTACACTGAGTAACGATGTTTCTACCTTGATATTCTACATGACCACAGGTCTTGGCTCCAGTCCAAGCTAGAAAGGAAGCCTGGAATTTGAACCAGATGTCTGGTTCAGTTTCCAGCACCGCTGTTCCAAGCTCTGTGCTGTGATGTAGTCACATCCCTAAGCACCCATCTATAAAGAAAAGACAGTAGAGCTCATTCCTTAGGCTACATGAGGCAACTGGCATCATCTAACAGGGAACTGCTGAACCAGATGTCCCCTCTAATCCACATTCGCTAGTCATTATTACATTTAACTTTTGGGTCTTAGGACCACTTATCCACTGGTGGTTCTTCCCTCTGAAAATAAGACAGAATCATAAGAAACACAAAAAAACATTTTCTGTGGGATTTCTATCTAACAAGGAAACAATTTAATTAATTTACATATTCAACAATAGAAATTACTGAATTGAGTTGAGATATATATATATATATATATATATATATATATATATATCACAATGCTACAGACTTTGAAATCATGCAGGTACTGAAATTAGAGTTCAGTGACCATAATATTTAAGAACAATAGTGAGAGAAAAAAGGAAAGAGAATATCACCATGATAACTTCAAGTTCTGGTCCATGGTTGCATAAAATTACATTTCCATTCATGTGTGTTTATATCTCTGTGTGTGGTGGATTGCCATTTAAAACATGATTCTTCAGGACTGCAGAGATGATTCAGCAGTTAAGGGCACTGCTTGCTCTTCCAGGGGTCCAGGGATTCAATTTCCAACACCTAATCTGGGATTCACAACGATCCATAAGTCCAGTTCTAGGGGATCCGATTCCCTCGTCTGGCCTGCATACAAGTGTCACCCAGACACACATGCTGGTAAAACACTGTATACATAGATGAAAACAGAAACCATTTTGAAAAAAATGTTTGAAATGTGATTCTTGTGGTTCAAAATGTTCAGAAGTCATGTGGCTACATTATTTCAAAATGTAAGTTACTCCCCTTTGGTAAATATGATATATTTTTTATGACTCAATTATTCAGTTACTTCTATGCTGTCAAGAAGGATTTTCAATAGTGTGGCAAAATACTTTTAATATTAAATTAAACATATCAAATAATATTTGAAATGATTAATATATTTTAAAATGCTGATATAAATGAAACAATGAAATATTCTTTACTATATTATAGATACAGAAGTATTTAACATGCACTTGCTATAAAATATATACAATGTCTATAATTTATTTAAGATCATATATGTGGCTTTTATTATAAATATGCTCATATATATGTGAGAATAGAGAGTAGAAACATTTAATATTAGTAGGCATTAGATTTATGTGTGCTTACAGTATTTTTCAGTATAATTTTAAAATTTTATAAAATTATGTATTATATTTGTAATTGTATCTATTGTGCAAAAATTTATGTATATTGCTTAACATTTATCAAATCCTTAAAGGTCACCAGAAAGGTTAAAATCAAAGAACTTCTAATTTAGTAGCTACAATCACTTTTCAAGACACGAAGTTATTTTAAAAGACATTACTGTTTCAGTCAAAATAAGTAAGCTGTCTCTTCTATAGAATTAAGTCAGGCTATAATCTTGTGAAACATATACACATATCTGTACATAAATAAGATAGATAAGCAGATATAATTACACACAGTGTTATCTTTGGTCCCATGAAAATGTAACTTCAATTTGCTCCTGAAATTTCATCTTCTAAATATTTTAAGAAAGAGTGTAAGAACTATGGAAATTTGACCTACTTAGGGAGGTCACGGTAGAGAAAAATGAGTATTTTAAAGTTCCTATAAAACCATGCAAGGAAGAACAACTCAATGCACACATAAATGTATTAATGACTTTCTATGCTGAGTCTGTCACCTTCACAACCAGATGTTTCCCATCTGGATTTGGTAGCAGCCACCTCCCAATGGGTTGCTTGAAGCCAGAGTGGTCTTTGACTGGCAAGAAGTCGGAAAGGTGAATGCTCCATGAAGTCGAGGCAGCCTTGAGACCCAGAGTAAAGGGCTGTCAGCTCAAAGAACAGCCATTACAATGCAAGACTAGGTAATTACTAAGTCAGGCCTTGCTCTCTGTGGTCTAGAGAAGGACCTACAATAGCCATACTCTTGGTTAGTAATGAGCATGTTTATCAAGTATATAGTAAAACAAATATAAGAGATAGATGATAGATAGATCAAGACATAGATAGATAGATAGATAGATAGATAGATAGATAGATAGATAGATAGATAGATAGATAGATAGATAGATAGATGGATAGATAGATACAGGAGAGACAGACACACACACACGAGAGAGAGAGAGACAGACAGAGAGACAGAGAGAGACAGAGACACAGAGACAGACAGAGAGAGAGACAGAGAGACAATGACAGAGACAGAGACAGACAGAAAATCAAAATATCATCAAATTGTATTCTAAAATTCTCCAGCAGAAATCAATAGGGGAACCTCTTTAATGCAGGCAACTGAACTTCCTGCTAGAGAGAATCCTGTTCAGAAGTGTCACTTTGGGCAAGGTTTCCATGACCAAGAACAATGACACCAGGAAAGTAGTAACATCAAACTGAGAGCTTAAAAATATCTACTAGAAACTAACTGGGGAAGTTGAGGTAGTAAGCTGAAGTTTCTGCTCCTTCCCACCTTAGACATTTTGATAACACAGAATAAAGAACAGTAATCCTGTCAGAAATGGTTGTGTTCTAGGTATTTTTAATATTAAGATATTTTTATTCCTGGGTTGTCAGAGTTAGGGCAGGAACCCATTCCCAGCCAAAAGATGGTGTACCATAGCCACTGCTCAGTGCAAGTGTGTTCAAGATGTTTAGTACTTAAGAGGAAGGTATACATGAAAATCAGAGTACTTTCCTGAATGACATCAGAAGCCATAGAATAACTGGTATGTGATATTTATGAACTCACAGGAGTGAAAAGGCCAGAAACTGTTCTGACTGCCCAGTATGTTGGCAAGGTCCTATCAGCAGTCATTGAACTGCATGATTGAATGTTCCTGTCATGCTAGGAAGAACATCTCTTTATCTTGTTAGCATTCCTTCTAAGAGTCCAAATATTTCAGAATCACTCTTGGACTTGGACTAGATTCAATAATGTATCAAGCCACATATCTGATGGTCTTGGCCAAACAGGTGACACAAACTTCCTGTCTTCGTCCAGGCCACGTTCCATCACTATAGCCAGGGATGGTGCTGGACTTCGCTACTACTGCAGAGACCATAAAATAGAAACATATCCAAATGAAATATTCCCTTTACAAAGAAGGCGAACAAAAAAGAGTCCTTGTGCTGTAGCTTTCAATCTTTCATTTTTGACCAACTAAAGAAAAATTAAGTGCTGAACGGTGTATTAAGCTATCATTTATATAAAGAAAAGGGGGATGTATATAAATAAACATATCATATATAGTTACTAACTTTTCTTAGAATAGAAATAGCTAAAGCCATTTGAGGACGAAGAGGACTTTTCACCAGACATCATACATAAATTTTAATTTGTGGGTTACTTGCCTCTCTGGAGTTTAACTTCTTGAGTTCTTTGTATATATTGGATATTAGCCCTCTGTTGGATGTAGGGTTGGTAAAGATCTTTTCCCAGTTAGTTGGTTGCTGCTTTGTCTTTTTGACAGTGTCTTTTGCCTTGCAAAACCTTTGCAATTTAATGAGGTCCCATTTGTCAATTCTAGATCTTAGAGCATAAGCTATTGGAGTTCTATTCAGGAAATTCTCCCCTGTGCCCATATGTTCAAGGTTCTTCCCTAGTTTCCTTTCTATTAGTTTCAGTGTGTCTGGTTTTATGTGGAGATCCTTGATCCACTTGGAATTGAGCTTAGTGCAAGGAGATAAGAATGGGTCAATTTGCATTCTTCTGCATGTTGACCTCCAGTTGAGCCAGCACCATTTGTTGAAAAGGCTATCTTTTTTCCACTGGATGGTTTTAGCTCCTTTGTCAAAGATCAAGTGACCATAGGAGTGTGGATTCATTTCTGGGTCTTCAATTCTGTTCCATTGATCTACATGCCTGTCACGGTACCAATACCATGCGGTTTTTAACACTATTGCTCTGTAGTACAGCTTGAGGTCTGGGATACTGATTCCCCCAGAGGTTCTTTTACTCTTGAGAATAGTTTTAGCTATCCTGGGTTTTCTGTTATTCCAGATGAATTTTTGAATTGCTCTTTCTAACTCTATGAAGAATTGAATTGGGATTTTGATGGGGATTGCATTGAATCTGTATATTGCTTTTGGCAAGATGGTCATTTTTACTATATCAATCCTGACAATCCATGAGCATGGCAGATTTTTCCATCTTCTGAGGTCTTCTTCAATTTCTTTCTTCAGAGACTTGAAGTTCTTGTAATACAGATCTTTCACTTGTTTGACTAGAGTCACACCAAGATACTTTATATGGTTTGTGGCTATCGTGAAGGGTATCATTTCTCTTACTTCTTTCTCTGCCTGCTTATCCTTTGAGTATAGGAAGGCTACTGACTTGCTTGAGTTGATTTTATATCCGGCCACTTTGCTGAAGTTGTTTATCAGCTGTAGGAGAAGTTAAACTCCAGAGAGGCAAGTAATCCTATTAAAAAATGGGGTACAGAGCTAAACTAAGAGGTCTCACCTGAAGAATATCTAATGGCTGAGAAGCACCTAAAGAGATGTTCATCATCCTTAGTCATTAGGGAAATGCAAATCAAAACAATCCTGAGATTCCATCTCACACCAGTCAGAATGGCTAAGATCAAAAACACAGGAGACAGCAGTTGTTGGCAAGGATGTGGAGAAAGAGGAACACTCCTCCACTGCTGGTGGAATTGCAAGCTGGTACAACCACTCTGGAAAGCAGTCTGGCGGTTCCTCAGAAAACTGGGCATGGGGCATGACACTCCCAGAGGATCCGGCTATACCACTCCTGGGCATATACCCAGAGGCTTTACCTGCATGCAATAAGGACACATGCTCCACTATGTTCATAGCAGCCTGATTTATAATAGCCAGAAGCTGGAAAGAACCCAGATGTCCCTCAACGGAGAAATGGATTCAGAAGATGTGGTATATTTACACAATGGAATACTACTCTGCAATTAAAAACAATGAATTCACGAAATTCCTAGGCAAATAGTCAGAACTTGAAAATATCATCCTTAGTGAGGTAACCCAATCACAAAAGAACACACATGGTATGCAGTCACTGATAAGGGGATATTAACCCAGAATCTGGGAATACCCTAGACACAATTCGCATATCAATAGATTTCCAAGAAGATGGAAGGAGAGACCCCTGGTCCTGGAAAGACTGGATGTAGGGGAATGCCAGGACAGAGAAGCGAGAGGGGGTTGAATGAGGAAAAGAGGGAGGGAAGGGGGCTTATGGGACTTTCGGGGAGGGATGAAACAGGAAAGGGGAAATGATTTTGAGTGTAAATTAAAAAAAAACTTAGAAAATAAAATAAAATTTAAAAAAAATTTTAATTTGTGAGCTACATGTACACTAACTACCCCAACAACGCCACCACTGAAGAAAGAAAAATTCTACTTAAAAACTAAACTGGGACAGGTAAACAGCTATTAAATAGTGGAATGCAGAAAAGGAGATAGAATACAAGTTCACCCAAATGGCAGCTTTTAGACCTCCCTAGGTTTTTCATACCAAACAAGAGACTGTCACAAGTTCAGTCATTTTGTAACCTTATTTTACATAACAAATAACTGAATTTTCTCTGGTTAGCCTGATTCCTTTTCACTGTAACCAAATCCATTTAAACATTATCTGAGCATTCCACAGAGTTAAAACAGACTTTCATGGCCAATGCCCTCTCTAGGGACTGTTAAAAGTATCTTAATTCTTTCAATCATCGTAAAATCTTTATGAGGTAGATACTGCCCTCATTTTTACAGATATGAAATTAGAGACAAAGGATGCTAGTTTAGATTCATGCACCCCAATCCAGTTTTTTCACAACTTCCCATGTGAAATTATAATTAAAATAAAGAGTACACCTTTTCTGTTTCTTAGGGATACTTTGCATTTCTTACTAGTGAATGTTATTTTTTCTTAAAAAAAGACTGTGTATGTGTGTATGTGCACTGTGTGTGTGTACTCATGCATGAAAGTACAACTTCCAGTATCATGGTTAATTTAACTCAGGTTCTAATTAAATGAAAATATCAAAAGCTGGGGTATCGTTCATACTCACAAAGAACCCTGAGGAACTGAAGATTAAAAACACATTAGTAATTTTGGAAAACTGTTCAAAACACAGAGGGTTGTTAATTTTACCAAGTTCTAAATTATATTTTTTATTCCTTTTTAGGATTTCATCAAAGGTCTTTCTATTTTGCTCCGAGGGACAGTGCAAGAAAAACTCAACTGGGCATTTAATCTGTATGACATAAACAAAGATGGCTACATCACTAAAGAAGTAAGAGATGGCACACTAATTCAGTTATCCTCTGAGCCAGTTTTCCTCAACTTCAAAATATTAAACAATTTTAATGGTTACTTTAGAAACACATTTTAGAAAACTAAAAATATTTTATTTTATGTGAGTTGACAGCAACGAGACATATTGAAGTAAAATTAATTGGAATGGATAGGACTCATTTGTAATAATCTCCAAAGAAAACACAAAACGCATCAATGTTAAATTCTTTGTTTTCTGCTAGTGATATGGAGAAACACTGGGATTCTTGGGAGTAACAGAAGCCTTCTCTTGTCAGGTGGACAACAGTTTCGGGGGGAAAGGGTCCCAGAAAATCAACAGCTATCAAAGCTACACCACCCAGTGGTTGTCTGATATTTCTCTTGGTTGGGGTGGATCAGGACAATGGTGATCTACAAGCACAACTGGAGATATCAATGAAAGACATTCTCAAATTAAAATGCTGGTTTATTAAGACAATTTAAAACAGCAAGAGAAGGGAAGGGAGGAAGGTAACCACCCGTAGTGTAAGATGTGAATAAGACTAAAAGAACATTCTTCTTAAAAGTCTGAGCATACTTAGTGGCCGTTCTGTGTGCATTAAAGGCTTGAATAAAGGGTCCCATATGAGAAAAAGTCCTCAGGACCAAAGACATGAACATATCTTATTAGATGCACAGACTCAGGGTGCCAGGACTCCACTGTTTGATTAGTCACTGGCACAGGATACATGGGGTCAGGTTACATGTCATCCAGGAGTGCTAAATTTAAGACTTCATGAACAGATGCACATCTTGAATATTTAGTACAGCATGAGTATTCATTGCCTAAGTACCTCAAGAATACTAAGGCACCTAGAGAACATTAGGAATCACTGCCCTTCCCATTTGAACCATTCTTTTGTTTGCTTCAGAGCTGAGAACTAAAAAGAGTGCTAATGTTTTATCCCTTTCTGTGTTTAATAGAGCTCATCAACTCTTCCTACATGTTATAACTAACTTATCTTACCACAGATCTCTGTTTGAAACATCTGTTACATTTTCACTTATTTTTACAAAGTGCTTTATCATCTAATCCATACTCTCAAAAGTAAGTATGAATAGAACTGTATCCTCCAATTAATCTAGGATGCATTTCATGTCAAATCTTAAATCTGAATTAATGACATGGCAAAAACTAGATTTTACTTTAAAAGCTAACAAAATGCTAAAGTACTTCCTAGTCAAAATATTTGAATCTGTATCCTTGTGTGACTTCTTTAGTTAAAGCCAAACAGGATAAATAAAAAATCCAATTAAAAAAAAAAAGCCAAAACAGGAAAAAGTGATTAAAAACTGCAAAAACTGTTATTGATTGTAAATTTAAAATATTTCTAATAAGTAGAAATCAGCAGTCAATAAAATGTGTAATAGTGCAATAAAATAATTTCTATGTAGTTTTTGAAAAATCAAAGTATTAAGTTAGACTATTCCTTTCCCAACAAACCGAGATACATAGGAATCTACTTCACTGCAAAACTGAGCTCTCAGGATTGGTACATTTGGATTCTACTGCTTTTGGGCAAAAGGCTGTTTGTTGGCTGTTGGCCAAGCAAAAGGCAGGCCATAAAGAATTTAAGAAACAAGCAAATGAGACACTATGAACAAAATCTCCTAATGCATCTTAGATGGCTTTCTTCACAGTTGGTGTGCTGCCTCACTTGAGTGTCTTTCCATTTCAGGAAATGCTGGACATAATGAAAGCAATCTACGACATGATGGGGAAATGCACATACCCTGTCCTCAAGGAAGATGCTCCCCGACAGCATGTGGAGACATTTTTCCAGGTGGGAATGAACGATGTGAGCAAGGAAGGATGGTTATAAGTAGATTTCCTGATGCCTATAAAACACACTGATAAAAAGAAAAAAAAAACTGCAAAGAGAATGTCTATGTATAGGGACAGAACAATAGGACAAATACTGGCTTAATTTCATAATCAGGGCTTTTAAGTGTATTATGACAGACAATTGTACTTCCAGAAGAGTGACAATACCCTGACAAAGGCATTCTCTTATTTCAGAAAGCGTGATGCAGGTCCCACAAGGACCTTAAGGATAACTAATTCTCAATACTCTATTTTATAGATGAAAAATCCAAGGCTCTACATCTCAGGAAACTCTTGAGAGTCCTGTCATATTTAGAAAACAGTTTAGGTGACATTACACAGGGGGAAAACACACACAACCTAAAATGATTGGTCCTCCCCATTGTAGGAACTCAGCAGTTCCTCCTAGCCTGTAACTGTCCCATGTAGCACAAAATGATGAACTCCATTCTTATCTCTTTGAATCTCCTGGGTACGGGGAGGCTATCAAAAGTCGACTCAATACAATGCTTTGTTCTTCTCTTTCTCAACAGAAGATGGACAAAAATAAAGATGGTGTCGTTACCATAGATGAGTTCATTGAAAGTTGTCAAAAAGTAAGTAAGGAGAACTATTCCTTTTGTTAGCATCAGCTGCAAGCGAGTGCAGCCTATTAGCCAATATGAATTGAGAAAAATATGTCAAGTGTATAAGCTAATGAGACAGGCTTCTTCCTTGAAAACAGTCAGATTTATGTACACATCCAGTCTGATAGCATGCAATACTGATGTGAAAACTTAACTGTGCACTCCCTTTGTTTCTGAAAACCTTTAGGGAGGATTGATTCATTACAGACTGACAAGCAAAACTATATAGATCTAAATTACAGTTTCTGGCACTGGAGAGGTGGTTTGGTCTTTAAGAGGGCTTGCTACTTACCTTAGGTTATCTTCCCAGCACACAAATCAGGATTCCTACAATGGCCTGTACCTTCAACTCCAAGGGATCGGACACCCTCTTCTGGACTTTGCAGGTCCACACATGCTTGTGTTCACATACTTACACACAGACACACAGACACACACACACACACACACACACACACACATACACATACATACATAATAATAATAATTTAAAAAACCTTTAGTTTTTTCCAGACATAGTTCTTTTAAAACAGGTTTTATTTGTCTCATCATAAAAACACAAGTCTAATGCAGCAGCCTATGGAACATTATATTGGTCTTTGGTGGGTTTTGTTGTTTATTTGGGTTGGTTTTTTATTTGTTGATTTTTTTTTAAAGTTAGTGTCTGTGTATGGATGTTGTGAGGAAGGAACATGCCACAGCACCCATGTGGAGGTTAGAGAACAACTTTCAAGGGCTGCATCTTTCCTTTCTCTTGTGAGTTGCAGAGATCAAATTCAGGTCCTCAGCAAAGTATCATAGATTTAATATATGTGGATAAAAGGTAACATTTTAGCTGAGCACAACTGTCTCCAGTTATAAAAACGAAGAGGAAAAAATTCTGAGCAGTCTAGTAGTTACATCCTGGACTTAGCTCACCTCACGTGGTGCAACTCAATACCTGAATACAGCCATAACTGCAGGTTAATAAACATGTAGTAATTCAACTCAATGCCTGAGTACAGTCATAACTGCAGGTTAATAAACATGGAGAAACATTTACTGCTGCTTTAGCTTTTTCTTCTCTTTCAATTGTTCAATTTTCAGCATTGCTGAGGCCTGCTTGCTTTTCAACTCACTTTTCAAAGGCAACATCTCTGAGAGGTTTAAAGTGGTGATATCAACGCCCTCAGCAGTGACATAACTGAGAAAGGGAAAGTGGTAGCACCATTGCTCTAGCGTTATCTAACAAACATGGCTCATTAGCAGTGCAGAAGTGTCCCTCGACAGCCCCATCTGTCACTGTAGCTCATTTCTAAGAAATAGGCTCAGCTGAACACAACCACTGTGCAATGGTTTCTTCTAGCCAATTTTTCTGGTATTCAGAAACAATTCAGCTTTAAAGACTCCTACAGGCCATATAGATTTAGTAATAGCTGACATTTAAAGAGGCAAAATGGATGTAAGTGTTGGATGTATTGATTCTTCTCTGTCTTGGAACATGGATATTCATATACTTTCTGTGCTTTGGCTTTCAATCTACCTAAAATTCCAAAGTTCTCAACTGTTTCCTTTGGATAATCTCTGGAAGCTCATATATGTGAGTGTGTGTGTGTGTATGTGTGTGTACATATATGTGTGTGTGTATAGAAAAATATATATATAGAGAGAAAGGATTAGATTGGCTTACATGATGCAATCTTAATAGTTCAATAATGACTGTGTAACACTAGAGAGACTGAGAATCTGTGGTTCTTCAGTCCAGTAGGCTGCACATCTATGCAGTTCCAGTCTGGCACTGGAGTCCTAAAAGATTCCTGAAGAGCTTCTGACCTTCAGTCTATGTTGGAATCCCAAAGAAGTTGGTTCTAATACTTATCACAACAGCATAGATGAACTTGCCAGCCACAGTGAAAGCAAGCAGGCAAAAATTAAAATTTCTTTCTTCCATGACATGATGCTACCAAGATTTTAGGGTAGGTAGGTCTTCCTGCTTCAAATAATCCAATTTAAAAAAAAAAAAAAATCAGCCACAGGACTGACTGACCAGAAGCTTGTGTTAGTAGATCCCAGATGTAGTTCACAACCAAGATTAGCTGTCATACTCACTGTTCTCAACCTGACAGCATTTGAGAACAACCTTGGTCTAGTGAGTACCAAGTAAGATTTAAATGAAATATCCAAAGGCATATTCGAGAACTAGCAAAATGGATGGACCCTTGTGGTTATTCGTAGTGGAGATAAGGGAAGATACACTTACTGTCACAAAGCAGCACGTGAAGGGTCCAGACCAGACTTACGGGTACAGCTGTACTTTCCATTATAGAGACAACGAATAACATCCTTCTGTTTCTCCCCTACAGGACGAAAACATAATGCGCTCCATGCAGCTCTTTGAAAATGTGATCTAGAATGCTGGCACCTCCTCGACTGAAGAGGCAAATGCGAACGACTACACACGAGTTGAAGCCACCACTTCTAGCATAGATTGCTCAGCTTTACACTGAGGCATATTATGCAAAAAGCTTTGTTTTACTATAAAACAACCTCCCCTCTACCACCAAATTTAAGTTTTCCAGTTACAAATCTGCATCCACGTCACTGGGGTCATGAAATGTGCTAAGTTATTTCATACTCAAAAGTCACAGAATCTGGAATAGCTTTGATCCTCAGTCACCTGTTGAGGCTTTTACAGATCAGTGATTTTAAAACACCAGTGGGTTTTCCTACTTGTTTGTATGTATTCAGCCCTGGATTTTAAGTGGTTTTCTAAAATACTTACATCTACATTTAACTTCCGGAAAGCCAATGAACTTTCATTTAATTCGATTCAAGAAACAAAGATTATTACAATTAAAAAAGACCAAAAACAGTCCCAATTTCTATGGCTTCTCCATCTGCTGTTAAAAGACATTAACGTATTTGGCATTTTTTAAAGAACACTTAAGATAGTTTATTATCAGATGTTAGTATATACCTAATAAAATTATTTTAGTATTTGTTAATTTTCCATACTCAAGCCAAGGCTCTATATAATCCATGTAACTTTGGACCTGTTCAATCTTACATGTAGACTGTTTTGTATTGTGTTATGAAGTAGAAATTCAAAGTGTCAAACAAACCAAGGATGTTTACAGACTTGTCAAAGGTCCGGATGTCTGTCCTGCAATACCTAGTGACGCTTATTAACAAGTAACCCTAACAGCAGTAAAGGGCAATTCTAGCCACCCCCCAAGCCCCTTAATGTTCTCACAGCATGTTTATCATACACAAGCCATTCAGGGATAGAGAATCCTTGACTGCCCCAAAGCCTACTAGGAATAAAGATCAAGCAAAATATTCTTTGAAAACACCAGTGATTCTATCATATTGGAAATTATACATAAGATTATATAGAAAATGAATGCAAACATTGACAGTTCATCTGAATTGCATTATGATTTAGCACATCATATAGCTCAATGGATTCACATTCCTTTCAGTGGTCTTAAGCCAAAACTGTAGAGTTGCCACAACAGTACTATAGATATTCACATCTTCCCTGTTTCGTAGAACTACAAGAACCAAGAGGATACAGGAGGAGAAAATTTGCAACTGTCTGCAACAATAAATCAGGTATCTATTCTGGTGTAGAGATAGGATGTTGAAAGCTGCCCTGCTATCACCAGTGTAGGAATTAAGAGTAGTACAGTACATGTACAGAAATCTGCCATCACGTGTTTGTGTAAACTCAATGTGCACATTTTGTATCTCAAAAAGGAAAAATAAAAGCAAAATAAAGTGTTTATTACTCTACTTTGCGTATTTTAGGTCTTTATAGTCTAGCATGTTCTATAGTTAATTACTAGATTAAAACCTGCCTGTCAATATCTTTGGGCAGTATCGCCTACAAAGAAAACTCAAAGCAAGACTGAAGTCAGGCAGCTGCTGTGGCAGACATGATCTGAGAATGTGACAAGGTACTGTAGACCTGACAAAAGAAACGCTGGGGGAGAATGGGCATGTCTGTAGTATAGTGTCTCAGCAATTGCTTGTATTCTTCCAACTGACAGCTGTGTAACTATCTGAAGGAAGAATTGCTAAAGGTCACCCAGATGTCTGTGGGAGAGAACAAGGGTAAGAGCATCCTCTATCCAGTGTTTCGAGTGCATGCAGCTGCTGCCATGTGACACAGTGACTGCCTGTCTCAATGCTGGCCAATGAGGGGCTATGACTTGAATCTGTTGTGGCTATCCAAGTCCCTACAGCTACTCTTCCTGTCAGTGAGATCGGAGGCCTTGCTCCCATTTTCTATTTCTCCTCCTCTACTCCTTTCTCTTGCAGAATGATCTAGAGTAAGTTACTACCTTATCAGAAACTCTGGGCTGTATCAATAAATTATGTTTTAGCACACCAAGTAACTGGGAAACACATATAAGTACAAATACAATATCACTGAATACATGTAAGTTTTAAGATTTTAATTTCTGAATATCTGTATGTATATGTATGTATATATACACACACATCATTATCATCAGTATTTTGGGACTACAAAATGCAAAAATAGCATTTATTTAATTACAATTAACACCTAAAGTTTAGGTAATTTAAAAAGTTGTAATAAACAACAAACTTGTAATAGAATTTTCACATTTAAAACAAGTTTTTAAAACTAGAATATTCAGGACAAAAATGACATTCCCAAGCATTCCCACATTATAAAATACACATTTACACATCCTGGCTAATAATTCAGTCACAAAAGTTTACTTGCTATCTTAAAACTTTTTCAGTCTTGATAAATATAAAAACCAAGAAATGGCCACAACAAACCTATAAAATAAGGCACAGCTACAAAGTGATCTTCAGATGGTTTGTAAGTAAAAATGCATTGGAAAATACATACATAGGTATGATGGATGAGAAGCCCCTACAGCACTCAACTTTTATGCACGTTACTTTAATTAGCTTTTTGTTGACAAGCATCTTGTATGATGACTCTTCTGGACTTGGCATGGTCCCGCCACCAATTCCATTCAGTTGGAATGAACTGAACTGACAAAAGGTCCAGGCAGCCACTGTCAGTGCCTGAGGAAGCAGCGCGCCTTTTGTTGCCTCTCCCTTATTCAACAGCAGATAGAGCAATATGTTGGGATTTTGGATTTGATGATGATGAGACTTGCCTGACAACAGAAGAAAAGACAGGCATTAGAAAACAGTTACTCAGTAGGCACTACATTTACAAGTGATGGTTAAGTATACAAGACTCCTCTGAACCTTCTGACACCATCTAAAAAAAATTAAATCAAAGAAGGAAGGAAAGAAGGAAGGGAGGAAGGGAAGAAGGGAGGGAGGGAAGAAGGAAGGGAAGGAGGGAGGGAAGAAGGGAGAGAAGGAGGGAGATTGATTCAATTTTTATCTAGATACTCACTGGAGCATGGTCAAACTCTCAGTGGTGGACCTCTTAAACTGAACTGAGTCATTCCCCTCTTCCCCACATCCCCCAGTAGCCATCAATTGTGGACAGCTAACGTCAGCATTCTCAAACAAAAGTAATAAAAAAGATACAACCAAAATTACAAGATGAGTAGAACATTTTCTGAGGTAAATAAAAAGAAACGTGAAAACCCTAAATATCTACAGAAGCAGTGAGAAGTCAGAGCAGTATTTACATTTATCTTCCCTGTACCTTACTAGCATACTTGAGTTAATTACTTCTCTGCACCCAATATCCTGATGTAAAGGAAGCTACTAGCAAGTGTCCCTCTGAGGCTCATCCTGGAGCCTAAATGAGTTTGGTGCTTACAATGTCCTATAGAGAGTACTTGTCACAGTGTTCACATACACTAGAAGGAAATGAAGTGCATGGCATTTGCTTTCCCAGGACAAATGAGCACTGAGCATGTTGTGGAGCACAGACACTAAATCATGCATTTGTAAAACTATTTTCAACTTAAGACTGGGAAGGATTAGTTATAAGAAAGAGTCTGTGTGTTTGTAACAAATGTTTCCATTTCTCTAGTAGTTGAGCCTTCATATTATTATAATCTATAAGAGTCAAAAGAAATAGGAAACACTTGCACTAAGAATTCCTGGTTTTAAAATTTTTTTAGGTCTTATTTTTTTATTTTATTTTACGTGTATAGAGTTTTGAATATATGTCTGTGTACCACATATATGCAATGTTCAAAAGGCCAGAAGTGGACATTAGATTTTCTGTGGTTGTAACCCATCACCATGTGGATGCTGGGAATGGATTGCATCCTCTGAAGAACAAGCAATACTCTTAACCAATGAGTCATATCTCCAGTCCCAAGATCTTTTAAAAGACTCATTACTACTGAAGAAATTTAATATTTGGTTTTAAGTTCTTGGAAGAAAAAGAGGAATATTGCTTGTCTACAGTTAGCACAATACTAATCACACCAGAAAAAAGGCACAGGCACTAATTCCAATACATAGCTTTTTTAAAAAAACTTTCAGATGTGTAAATTTTATGGGTATGAGTGTTTTGCCTACATGTGTGTCTCTGTACTATGTGCATGCCTGATGCCCAAGGAAGCTATCAAGAGAGGTCATGTCCGATTGGAACTGGAGGTTCTGAATCAGTGAGTATAGAGAACTGAACCCAGGTTCTCTGCAAAAGTCACAAGTGCTCTTAACTGCTGAGCCATCTCTCTACCCAATAGTAAACCTTAATGATAGCATAATTTAGTACTACTTAACTAAAATATAATGTAGGACACACAGGGCCAGTAAAGAATACTGAGAAATATTTAATATCTCTTATAAAAACAAATCCCTTTTCTTTTAAAATTCAATATCAATATCCAAAGACAGTAAGACTGAGTAACAACAAAGGAGCCTCCTCTCCTTGGATTGGCCAACTACATCCTTTGCAGGCCAGCTGCAAATAACAAACCGCAGCTTCTGAAATGCATCTCCACTGTAACTTCTCCTGCCAAACACAAAGACATCCATAAATGTCGCATGATGCTCCCATCCCTTTTTCCTGATTCATTCTCTAAAAAGGTCTCCTGAAGGGAGACAACCATCTAGGAGAGGTCCACCTTAAAAAGCTGTCATCATTATTCACCATCTGTTCACTGGCATTAATTTCACAATGGAGGAAAACATAATTAGTTCTGGGATTCAGATTCTAGGATGACCAATATGTTTACAAAGTAAGTACTTCCTCAGAAGTAGAGTCACTGGACTAGTAGGTGCTGATTCTGCACATGTCCTCAGGATCTACCCGTCTCCTGTCTAGAACTCAAACACAACAAAGAAATATATTCTCTAACAGTCCCTTTAAGGTTTAGTTCTTCTGCATAAACTTTAGGTGTTCATCACAAAAACAATATATGCAATTTATAAATGTATATGCAATTTACAAATTATTAAAAGTAGTAGAATTAATTAGCTAATTAAGGTATGGACAGCAAAATATTATATATAATCATGTACATTTCCATGCAATTATTTAGAAAATACAGAAAAATTAAAGTTTTACATTGTTAAGCTAAGTAGCTGAATACTTCTTTCAAATTATAAAATTTCAATTAATCTTGCTGACATCATATGGTAATGAAGCCCCCATTTTCCTCCCCTTGAAAAGTTGGGGAAAAAAAATCAGATCAACTCTTCCAGAATGTGTATGTGCTGCACTAATGTAGAAGTGGCATCTCCATCTACAGGGAGATTCTAAAACTCAGAAGAAGAAAACAAGACCAAATAAAGGGAAAAGCAGATCCATGCCTACAGGCAGCTCAAGTTGTACCTTCTGACACACACAAAGACCTGGCACTTCTCTCTAGTACAGAAATAAATAAATACAAAATTTATAAGGAAGTTGGGGTTGGGCTCAGTCATTCTTGCTCTGACCTTTTCAGTGGTTGAAACAAAATATCAAAAATAGTTTAAAGAGAAAAGTTAAGAGTGTACCACCCAGACTGTCACAAAAATATACAGGCCTGTATTTACCCAGCATGGTTCTGAAAAAGCCATCTTTAAAACTACACCATCAGACCATCAGGTTCTCTTTCTGAAGCCAACTCCCCTGCCTGCTGCACCTCTGCATGTTTTCAGATGTAGGTTTTGGGACTTTCTGTCAACATCAGAGAGTGGCTTTGGCCTGAAAGTATCTGATGTCCTTTGAATATATCTGAATCCACACCAAGCCCTCTGGGGCATGCCCAGCTGCCCTGAGCGGCTGCAATCCCTGCCAGACCTTCATTCTCCTGCCACCTCTCTGCCCATCTTCATCAAACCTGCTAATCTGAAAACAAACAGGTTAGATTGCCTCCCTGTACCCATCTTTGCTACTTGCTGAGTCCTCTGGGGAATGCACAGTTGCCCTGAGCAGCCAGCTATCCTCACCGGACCTCCACTCTCCTGCCACCTCTCCACAGATCTTCATCCAAGTCCATGACCCTTACAGCCCAAGGATATCCACCAGAAGCCTACCACACTGGGAACACTGAGGTTAGGTCCCCTTCCAGTACTTACAACAGGAAGAAGCATCCAGGGGCTAAAGCCATCCAGATGGCTAAAGGCCCTGGAAAGAAGAGAAGCAACAAAAACCAGAGCAGTATGACACAATCAGAACACAGCTATTCTACTACCAGCCCTGGATATCCTAACACAAATGAAACACAAAAAAATGACCTTAAATCCAATCTTATAAAGAGCTTAGAGGCCTTTAAGGAAGATGTGAATAAATGCCTTAAAGAAATTCAGGAAAGGGTTTCCATTTGCGCCCTGGAGCTAACCCTGTGCCACAGCTCGCCATACCCAAATTCTGCCATGAGAAAGCTGGTCTCCCAGGAGTGCTGACACACCTAAGGTCACAGGTGAGACCATCACTACTGCTCCAATACCCGGCCCAAGAGGGACCCGCCAGGAGCCCACATGGCACAGGAACCACAGAGCAGCCTGGAACAGAATCCTTCTGGTTTCCATCTGCTCACCAGAGCTAACCCTGTGCCATAGCTCTCCATACCCAAATTCCACCCAGAGAGACCTGGTCTTCCAGGAGTGCTGACACACCTAAGTTCACAGACAAGCTCCAGTCAGAAACAGCAAAACTAGCTAACACCAGATATAACCAGATGGTGAGAAGGAACAGAAACCAAAGCTACTTGGCATCATCAGAACCCAGTTCTCCCACCACAGCAAGCCCTGGATACACCAACACACTGGAAAAGAAAGATTTTGATTTAAAATCACATCTCATGATGATGGTAGAGGATGTTAAGAAGGGCATAAATAACTCCCTTAAAGAAATATAGGAGAACACAGGCAAACAGGTAGAAGACCTTAAGGAAGAAACACAAAAATCTCTTTAAAAATTATAGAAAATACAATCAAACAGGTGAAGAAATTGAACAAAACCATCCAGGATCTAAAAAATGGAAATAGAAACAATAAAGAAATCACAAAGGGAGACCGCCCTGGAGATAGAAAACCTAGGAAAGAGATCAGGAATCATAGATGTAAACATCACTTACAGAATTCAAGAGATAGAAGAGAGAATCTCAGATGCAGAAGAAACAACACAAAACACTGATATAACAGTCAAAGAAAATGAAAAACTCCTAAGCCAAAACATCCAGGAACTCCAGGACAAAATGAGAAGACCAAACCTTAAAAATATTAAGTGTAGAAGAGAGTAAAGATTCCCAATTCAAAGGGACAGTAAATATCTTCAACAAAATCATAGAAAAAAACTTCCCTATCCTAAAGAAAGAGATGCCCATAAACATACAAGAAGCCTACAGAACCCCCGAATAGATTGGACCAGAAAAGAAATTCCTACTGTCACATAATAATAAAAAGACCAAATGCACAAAACAAAGAAAGAATATTAAAAGCAGTAAGGGAAAAAGGTCAAGTAACATATAAAGGCAGACATTTCAGAATTACAACACACATCTGAACAGAGACTCTTAAAAAAAAAAAAGGAGATTCTGGGCAACTGTCATATAGACCCTAAGAGAACACAAATGCCAACCCAGGCTACTATACCCAGAAAAACTCTCCATAAATGGAGAAACTAAGATATTCCATGACAAAACCAAATTTACACAATAACTTTCTACAAATCCACCCCTACAAGAGATAATACATGCAAAATTCCAAGAAAAGGAAGGAAACTACACCCTAGAAAAAGCAAGAAAGTAATCTTTCAACAAACTCAAAAGAATATAGCCACACAATCATAACTCCACCTCTAACAACAGAGACAACAGGAAACAGCAATTACTGGTCCTTAATCTCTCTTAATATCAATGGACTCAACTCCCCAATAAAAAGACACAAACTAACGGACTGGATATGTAAACAGGACCCAGCATTTTGCTGCATATAGGAAATGCACCTCAGTGACAAAGACAGACACTACCTCAGAGTAAAAGGTTAGAAAAAAAATTTCCAAGCAAATGGTCCCAAGAAACAGGCTGGAAAAGCCATTCTAATATCGAATAAAATCAACTTTCAACCAAAAGTCATCAAAAAGGATAAGGAAGGACATGTCATACTCATCAAAGGAAAAATATACCAAGATGAACTCTCAATTCTCAACAACTATGCTCTAATTATAAGGGCACCCACATTCATAAAAGAAACTTTACTAAAGCTCAAAGCAGACATTTCACCTCACACTATAATAGTGGGAAACTTCAACACCCCACTCTCATCAATAATAGATAAATCATGGAAACACAAAATAAAAGAGACACAGTAAAACTATCAGAAGTTATGAAGTAAATGGATTTAATAAATATCTATAGAACATTTCATCCTAAAACAAAAGAATATACCTTCCCAGCAACTCATGGTACCTTCTCCAAAATTGGCCATATAATTGGTCACAAAACAGGCCTCAACAGACACAAGAAGATTGAAATAATCCCATGCCTCCCATCAGATCACCACAGACTAAGACTCGTCTTCAATAGCAACAAAAACGACAGAGAGCCCACACACACGGGAGCTGAACAACGCTCTACTCAGTGATACCTTGGTCAAGGAAGATAAAGAAATTAAAGACTTTTTAGAATTTAATGAAAATGAAGGCACAACATACAAAAACTTATGGGACACAATGAAAGCAGTGCTAAGAGGAAAGCTCATAGCTCTGAGTGCCTCCAAAGAGAAACTGGAGAGAGCATACACTAGCAGCTTAAGAGCACACCTGAAAGCTCTAGAACAGAGAGAATCTAATACACCTAAGAGGAGTAGATGGTAGGAAATAATCAAACTCAGGGCTGAAATCAAGCAAGTAGAAACAAAAAGAATTATACACAGAATAAAACTAGGAGCTTGTTCTTTGAGAAAATCAAGAAGACAGAAAAACCCTTACTAACTAGAGGGCACAGACACAGTATCCACATAAACAAAATAAGAAACGAAAAGAGACATAACAACAGAAAATGAGGAAATTAAAAAAATCATCAGATCCTACTACAAAGCCTGTACTCAACACAACTGGAAAATCTGGATGAAATGGACAATTTTTTAGACAGATATCAAGTACCAAAGTTAAATCAGGATCAGATAAACCATCTAAACAGTCCCATAACCCCTAAAGAAATAGAAGCAGTCATTAAAAGTCTCCGAACCAAAAGAATTCCAGGTACCAGAAGGCCAGATGTTTTCAGTGCAGAATTCTATCAAACCTTCAAAGACCTAATACCAATACTCTTCAAACTATTCCACAAAATAGAAACAGAAGTAACACTACCCAACTGATTCTATGAAGCCACAGTTATACTGATACTACAACCCAACAAGAAAGACAAGTTCAGACCAATTTCCCTTATGAATACTGATGCAAAAATACTCAATAAAATTCTCGCAAACCGAATCCAAGAACACATCAAAATGATCATTCACTATAATCAACTAGGCATCATCCCAGTGATGCAGGGATGGTTCAAGATATGTAAATCCATCAATGTAATCCACTACATAAACAAACTTAAAGAAAAAAAAAACACATGATCATCTCATTAGATGCTGAAAAAATGATTTGACAAAATTCAACATCCCCTCATGATAAAAGTCTTGGAAATATCAGGAATTCAAGGCCCATACCTAGACATAGTAAAAGCAATATACAGCAAACCAATAGTCAAATCCAACTATATGGAGAAAAACTTGAAGCAATCCCACTAAAATCAGGGACTAGACAAGGCTGCCCACTCTCTATCTATATAATACAGTACACAAAGTTCTAGCCAGAGCAATTAGACAACAAAAGGAGGTCAAAGGGATAAATATTAGAAAGGAAGAAGTCAAAATTTGCAGATGATATGATAGTATACTTAAGTGACACCAAAATTCCACCAGAGAACACCTAAACCTGATAAACAACCTCAGTAAAGTGGCTTGATATAAAATTACTCAAAGTATAAACAGACTGAGAAAGAAATTAGGGAAACAATGCCCTTCACAATAATTGTCACAAATAACATAAAATATCTTGGTGTGACTCTAACCAAGCAAGTGAAAGATCTGTATGGGGAGAACTTCAAGTCTCTGAAGAATGAAATTGAAGAAGGTATCAAAAGATGGAAAGATCTCCCATGCTCATGAATTGGTAGGATTAATATATATATATAGATCTTTCTCATAGGATGTAGAAGGTGGGAGAGACTTGGGAGGAAGAGAGAAGAGGGGAAAAGGGGGGAGGGCAGGATCAGGTATGGGAGGAGATGGGGATGATATACAGAGGAATTTGAACAAAGGTGTGTAGCAATGGGGGATGGGGAACTGGAGGAAGCCATCAGAAAGTCCTAGATGCCAGGAAAGCAAGAAGCTCCCAGAAACTAATTGGGATAGTAGTGGCTAAAATACACAACAAAGTGGGAGAGAGAATCTGTAAAGACCATATCCAGAGGTTAGGCAACCCACTCATCTCCAAATTCTTAACTCAGAATTGTTCCTGTCTAAGCAAATAGAGGACAAAGTGTGGAGCAGAGACTGACGGAAAGACCATCCAGAGATTGCCCCACCTGGGGATCCGTTTATAGACACCAAACCCAGACACTATTGCTGATAGGAGACTATATAGCTGTCTCCTGAGAGGCTCTGCCAGAGCCTGACAAATACAGAGGTGAATGCTCAGAGCCAACCACTGAGCATGGGGACCATAATGGAGGAGTTAGGGAAAGGACTGAAGAAGCTGAGGGGGCTTGCAACCCCATAGGAAGAACAACAGTATGAACCAACCGGACCCCCCAGAGCTCCCAGAGACTAAACCATCAACCAAAGAGTACACATGGAGGGACCCATGGCTCCAGCTGCAGAATATGTAGCAGATGATAGCCTTATCTTGCATCAGTGGGAGGAGAGGCTCTTGGTCCTGCAAAGGCATGATGCCCCAGGGCAATGAGGTAGGAGTGGGTGGGTGGATGGGGGAGTACCCTCATAGAAGCAGGGGGAGGGCAGGGCAGGACAGGATAGGGGGTTTGAGGAGGGGAAACTGGGACAGGGGATAACATTTGAAATGTAAATAAATAAAATATCCAATAAAAAGACAAATAAATAAAATTAAATGAAAAAAAGAAATACAGGAAAATACAATTAAACAGGTAGAGGCTTTTAAAGAAGAAACAAATAAATCCTTTAAAAAAAAAGCAGGAAAATACAATTAAATAGCTGAAGGAAATAAATAAAAGAGATCAAGACCTGAAAATGGAAATAGAAGCAATAAGGAAAACACAAACTGAGAGAATTCTAGAGATGGAAAACCTAGGGAAGAGAACAGGAACAAGAGACGCAAGCATCACCAAAAGAATACAGGAGATGGGAGACAGATGCTCAGGCATTGAAGACACAACAGAAGCAATGGATACATCAGTCAAAGAAAAGGTTAAATCTAAAAAAATCCCTGACACAAAACAACCTGGCAATCTGGGATACCATGAAATGACCTAGCCTAAGAATAATAAGATTAGGAGAAGGTAGAGTCCCAGCCCCAAGGACCAGAAAATATTCTCAACAAATCATAGAAGAAAACTTTCCCAACCTAAAGAAAGATGTCTATCATCTATCTATAAGCCTACAAGAAGCTTATAAAACACCAATTAAACTGGACCAGAAAAGAAAACCCTCCCAGCACATAATAATCAAAACACAAAATCTACAGAATAAAGAATGAATATTAAAAGCCACAAGAGAAAAAGGCCAGGTAACATACAAAGGCAAACCTATCCGAATTACATCTGACTTCTCAACAGAGACTCTAAAAGCTAGAAGTGCCTGGATAGATATCTTGTAACCTCTAAAACACCACACATGCCAATCTAGACTACAATACTCAGCAAAACTCTCAATTACTATAGACATAGAAAACAGGACATTTCAAAAGAAATTTAAATTTAAATATCTATCCATAAATTCAACCTTATAGAAAACACAAGGAAAACTCCAACCCAAGGAGGATAGCTACATCCTAAAAAACATAGGAAAACATAGGATACAAAAAATAATTGAAATAATGTCTTATATTTTATCAGACCACATGGAATAAAGCTGGACTTCAACAACAACAGAAGCACCAGAAAGCCTACTCACTCATGGAAACTGAACAGTTCTCTACTCAATGATCTTTGGGTCAGGGAAGAAATAAAGAAATTGGGATGGGGAAGCTCCCAAGAATCAATGGGGGTGACCGGAGCTGAGACTCACAGCAGTGTGGATATGGAACCTGAAGAGGCCATCCTCTAACCAGGCAGGAATCCCAGTGGAGCAATAACGATTACCAACACACCCACAAAACTTTTGACCCAAAATTTATCCTGTCTACAAGAAACACAGGGACAGGGGATGGAACAGAGACTGAGGGAATGGTCAACTAATAACAGGCCCAACCTTAGACCCATCCCAGGTGCAAGCACCAATTCCTGACACTATTAATGATACTCTTATGCTTGCAGATAGGAGTCTAACATAGCTGTCTTCTGAGTGGCTCCACCTAGTAGCTGAGGCAGATGGATGTAGAAACCTACAGCCAAACTTGGGGATTCTTATGGAAGAGTAGGGGGAAAGACTGAGGGCCCTGAAGAGGAAAGAGACTTCATAAGAAGTCAACCAACTCCAGCAGAGTCAACTAACCTGGACCCTCAGGCTCTCGGAGACTGAACCACCAACCAAAGAGAATACATGGGTTGGGCCTAAGCTTCCACACACACACACATGTAGGAGATGAGTAGCTCGGTCTTTATGTGGGTCCTGAGCAACTGGAGAGGAAGCTATCCCTAAAGCTGCTGCCTGTCTGTGGAATAAGTTCTTCTAGATGGGCTGCCTTGTCTGGCCTCAGTGGGAGAGAATGTGCCTAGCTCTGCAAAGACTTGATGTGCCAGGGTAAGGGGAAACCCAGGGGAGGTTTCCACTCTGGATTTGGGGAAAGGAACTGTAAGAGAGGAGCAGTGATCAAGATGTAAAGTGAATAAAAGAAAAGGGAGGGGAGCAGCGAGCAGGATGTAATAAGTGAATAAGTAAAATAATTAAATCAAATTAAAAAAAAAAAAACCTACACCATCACAGCAAAACAGAAATTCTTAGCCTAAAAGAGGAAAAAGCAGAAAATTTCACATTTGTACTTGCAGCTGCAGCGAGCTAACTAACACATGCTAACCACTTCTTCTAGGACTGAGGGTAGACTGTACAGAAACAACGCAGGGTACAAGCAGAGTTCTACTTACACTTCCGCCGTGCTGCTCCAGCTTTTGCAAAGCACTGGTGATAGGCTCTTTGAATTTTTTGTCCATTAGCCTCTTCGAAAGCTTTTGAAAATTAGGGGAGGGGGATTACAAATAAATAATCTCTGCTATAAGCACAAATAATTTTTGAGTATGCCTTAATTTAAGGAAGTCTAACTTACTTTAAAAAACTTAAAGTCTATTTCAGTAAATGCTTCCCTAAAATTTATATGTAACAATATAACATTTGGTTAACAGTTATGTCATTTCAAGCTCTATCTATCTCACAATATCTGCTACAAGTTATCTTGGGCTGGGGAAATGACTGACTTTAACACCCAATATCCACAGTAAAAGCTGGGCGTGGTGGCTTCTGTTTATAATTCTATCACTAGGGTGGCAGAAACAGGTGGTTCCTTGGGACCCACTGGCCGGACAGTGCAGCCTAATTTGTGAGCTCCAGGTAAACAGAAGATCTGTCTTACAGGAAGTGGACAGTGCTTCTGAAGACAACACCTGAGATTGCCCTCTACATGCATATGTGGGGACATACAGGCACATACACTCGTTTCCACATACAAATACACGTACTCACACAAAAACTATGTTTACAAAAGCATGGCATCCTTTCAGTTCATCACATGGAATGTGATCCATGCAGAACTATGATAGAGAGCTCTGCCTCCAAAGCACACATTACCCAGCAATAAGAGGGGGAGAAGCTGAGAAGTAACTGACTGACGAAGGAAAGGAAACTAGAAAGCATAAGTCCACTTATCTCTGCTTACATCCTAAACACACCATAGCTAGACACATGAGACTTTGTTTAAAAAGGAGAGCACAAATGAAGGAAGACAGACTCCGAGGCACTAGCAGAGAAGCAGTGCTATGTAGGCGGTCATGAGCAACTACACCAGAATTCCCATTAAATACATGCATTTCTACAGACAAGCACCTAGACAGTTCAGCTACGATAAGCCACGATCTCTGCTAAGCATTTTGGAAATATATTCAACATAGTTTTAACAGAATGATGCTGAGCACTCTTTATTAGAAACCTAAAATCAGTGTTGAAAGTTAACATCCACTAGAAATAGAGAGGCACTGTCTACTAAATCTTTTCTGGCATACTTTGTCTAATAGCCAAGTGTTGGTTAGAGTTAGCACTCACTGATAACGTAACTGGACAAAATGACATCCAGGTAAATAAAGCCCTTGGTTTGTGTGCAAGGATTTTGACAGAGAACGTTCAGAGGCTCTGAACGAGGAGCAGACCGGTCCTTGGATTTTTCATGTGATAGTGTTATTGAAAGGAAGTGGGGGGCGGGGGAGACCCTGACCCCTTCCCATAAGCTCATCCGCTTCATGCCCACTACAAGGTCACCTATTCCACATTACTACATCCTTCCTGTCATGAAGGACAAACACCTGTGGAACATGAAGTCCAAACAAATCCTTCCTACCATTTGTTTGTTTCTGCCAGATAAGTTATACCACGACAAGAAACTGTTTTTAAGGATTTGAGCTAGGTTAGGGCTTGATTTGAGGGCTGGAGCTATGAAGATATGCAAACTACTCTCCTCTGTGCAGTACTCACGCTTGTCAGCAGAAGTTTCAGGTGGCCATTCAGAGACGGGCCAACAACCACAGTCAGCTGCACGAGTGCACTCAGTCCTCTTTCAAACACTTCATCATCAGAATGAACCTGTGGGGCCAGTTAACAGGGAAAACTGAAGCTACACAACCCTCCAAAAGAGTCTTTGGATACTTTTATTTGGACCCTTTCCATAAGCCTTTAGAGACAGTTCTACTTTCTACTTTCAGAATGGATTTTTTACAAGAATTAGTGCACTTATATCTCAATGAGACTTGTTCATTGGAATCAATGGGGGAAAAGTAAAGGGACAAGATGGGAAAAATGAAAGGGAGAATAGGGAAAGCGGTAAGCAGGTGTAAGACTAGCAGGATTAAGCACTTTATCCTAGAAATCTATCAACAGAATTTTGGGAGTAAGTTTTATTGCACTGCATCTAGAGGTAAAAGTTTCCATCAGATAAGAGCAGTTTCTAATATGCATCTATTATTCAGAAAACAGTCACCTGAGTTATATTCTCTAACTATCTAAAAGGTTCCCTTTTACTCCCAGGACCCTAAAAGTACATCCTCTAAAGTGGTCAAATACATAACTGTCTGACTCTGACACTGCATATACTTGTCAAACCACGAGTTAAGCACTAATTTACATGCATATGGGGGAGGGAAAGAACAGACAATATTCTCTTGTGTCAGAGTTTGCATCCATACCATGTTATTGGGAATAATGAAGTCCAGTGAGATAAATGACTTACTAGAGCTGCCTTCAGCACAGGGATCAGTCGAGGTAGCAAAGGGACAGCTTTTTCAGGAGCACCCTTGACCAGAAGTAACTCCCTAAAGCCTTCCTTTGACACAAAAGTATAAGGATGCTTGGTCTCCCTCAAGCCCTGCCAAAGAAAAGATAAACACAGAAACTTGACTCAGTACCTTTTGGTTATGTTACCAACCACAGAACTCAAAGCTAGTGTAAATGAAACAAGTTTATTTAATATTTTCCTAATTACAATGAGCAATTTCAGCAATTATAATTTGAATTATACTGAGAAATCATGTAAAAAGATACACGATACACAGGTGTTTACTCTTACAAGAAAAGAGAAAAAGAAAGCAAGAAAAGCAAAAATCAATAGAATAATAAAAAGAAAGGAAAAAAACTAAAGAGATAAAAGAGAAAAAGGTAAAAAGAAAAGCAAGGACAGATAAGGTGAGGAGAGGTGGAGACAAAGGAAAAGCTACTAGTCAAAGGAAGTCACTAGAACACTGAAGTCACTGCAAGACAGCAAACTGCTCGCTGTGCTCCATATGGGACCCTCATTGCGCTCAGTGACTTCCAACAACATAGTCCTTCACACTTAAATACATTAAGATTTTTTTTGGGGGGGGGGTTCAAGACAGGGTTTCTCTGTGTAGCCCTGGCTGTCCTGGAACTCACTCTGTAGACCAGGCTGGCCTCGAACTCAGAAATCCATCTGTCTCTGCCTCCAAGTGCTGGATTAAAGGCGTGCGCCACCACTGCCCGGCACATTAAGATATTCAGAAGGCAGATCCTGCACTGCCTGTCTGGGACAAGCCCTGTTAGAACTTAAATATGCTGCTCACAGTGGAGCACAGTTTGAAAACAATCTATGTATGGCATTTGTCATGATGCCTTTCTTCCTGAATGCCTTAGAAAAAAGTCAGCACACCATTATTTACCAGCCACTAGTAGAAGATAAAAATGATTGTCTGACCTCTGAAAAAGGTCAAACAAAGCAAAGTGAAAGCAGCAGCAATGCTCTTGGATCTCTCTGTGAGACAGATCTAAATAACCAGCTATAAAATCAAGTTACAAATGCCAATTTTTAGTATTTTGTCAATTCGACCTGAGTATCTGCTTCCAAACAGTGGTCAAATAGCCCCTTCTCACTGTCCTATCGTGTTTCCTAAAACAAAATCAACAACATGAAAAACCACTCATTAAAAGGCTCAGTACCTGTCCTAACAGTACCAGTGTCTTATTC
Source organism: Tokudaia tokunoshimensis (assembly GCA_036184795.1). NCBI lineage: Eukaryota > Metazoa > Chordata > Mammalia > Rodentia > Muridae > Tokudaia > Tokudaia tokunoshimensis. Next base: position 58,170,298 of record BTHU01000014.1, read on the forward strand.
ATTTCCAGATGGAGACTTGGAAGGCAACACTGGAATGAACCTCAGCAGTGGTCTGTCTGAACTTCCTCCTCATTATTAAGTAAAGAGAAGAAAAAAGCAAGCTGCTACCCAGCACAGAAATAAAAGTACTGGTGGTGGGCCACAGATACATATACACTACGTGTCTTGGCCACTGAGATACCTTGACAAGTAAAGGCAATTACCACTAAGCCTGATTTTACCTGAGAGAACCAACTCCTAGAAGTTGTCCTCTGATTTCTATATGCACTCTATGGCATACCCACACCCACTCCCACAACAAACAAGCAAGCAAGCAAACAAACAAATGTTTTAGAGGGGCTTATGTTAAAGAGTTGTAAAAGCAGAAGCCCTTGAAGGACTTCCCAAATTAAAGTACTTTGTTTACCCTAACCATATGGATTATGTAATATATTACTAGCTTTGATTAGTCTAATGGTTTGCGATTTTATATAAAAGAGTTATGAATCTTGGAGCCTACATGGGACTGTACTAGGTCCTCTGCATGTATGTTATGGTTGTGTAGTTTAGTGTTCTTTGCGACTCCTAACAGTGAGAATAGGGGCTGACAGACTCTTTTGCCTGCTTTTAGGACCCTTTTCCTTCCACTGGGTTGGTTTGTCCAGCCTTGCTATGAGGTGTTGTACCTAGTCTTATCGTAACCTTTTAGGCTGTGTTCAGTTAATATCCCCAGGATTGCTTTTTTCTGAAGGGAAATTGAAGACTAGTGGATCTGGGGTTGTGGGATAGGTATCAGACAGTGAGGAGTGGAGCGAGGGAAACTACAATGAGGGTGTAAGGTATGAGGGAAGAAAAAAGGTATGAAGCAAGAAAAGACATGTCTATAAAAGAACTAAGTATGATTTATCATCAATTTCATTTATTCATTCATTCCTGTTAGATTTTCATTTTTCTAAGACTGGTTAATTAATGTATTTTGTGTGTGTGTGTGTGTGTGTGTGTGTGTGTGTGTGTGTGTGTGTGTGATGTCTTACATACCTGCATATATATGTATACTCCCACTTGATACTTATTTTAAAAGTATAGAATGAGATGTACTTATAGCATGCAAAATAACAGTAAAATTTTTAAAAATATTTTTTCTATAAGCACTCATGAGAGTTAAATGTTTTACCTCAGCTAACGTAATTAGAAGCGGGTCAAATGGAAGAATTTCAGGCGGGCATTCCCACTGTAATCTGTGTTTTACTGAGCCATGTACCAATCTAAAATACAAAAGTCAGGGAATGTAGCAGGAACCACCACAGCATTTACGAGCAGGGAACTTATAACACAATACTCTTCACAGAGTAGAGATGCAGAATGATTTTGTGACATACAGAAATATCATACTCTTAAGGACACAGACAAAGCAGTGCAGGTAAACAAGCCTTCACATGCCCACGTTTTTCACAAAACTCTGAAGTAAGGTTATATTACAGAACTTTTAAACATAGTCACTCTGTTAGAATCTTGATATACATGTTGCACTGATCTCTCTCAGACACAATTACAATAAAATAGGTAACCTATAGAAAATGAAAAATATGTACTCACTACAACAGGTAATGTTTACAGAGAACATTTTCCTACACTGATAACACTAATAATCTGAAGACAAATCTGTTTTACTCCTTATTAAATAGAAAAAAACTAAGTCCAGGAAAATGAAATGGCTGCTTTGAAAGCCTCTCACTATCCTACAGATAGAGCCATCCTGAAACACAGCTGATGTGACTGTCATGACTGAGACTCAGTGGTCATTCACTAGCACCTCCTCTGTCTGCTTGGTTCTGTTGGGCTCTCCAGCCTGACTGCTGCATGAGGTCTCAGAAAGGTGACTGTTCACATTTCTAGCAATTCTCCAATGCTCTGGGGAAAGCACTCAAGAAGCTCGCTCAAGAGACTGAAAACAAAAGGAAGTTCCAATCTCTCTCTCTCTCTCTCTGATATACTCTGACTCACTCACTCTCACACTCTCTCTCTCTCTCTCTCACTCTCTCTCTGTGTGTGTGTGGGGGGGGGGGTATGTGTATGTGAGACAGAGACAGAGAGACAGAAACAGATAAAGAGACAGAGAGACAGGATCTCCTGTAGACCAGGCTGGCCTCAATCCAACCTTGTGTAGCCAAGGGTGACCTTCTGCCTGCTTCCCCACTTCAGTGCTGGGATTATAGGTATGAATAACCAGGCCAAATGAACTAAGTGCTAGGAGATTGAGCTCAGGGCTTCACGTGTGGTAAGAAACACTCCAGGAACAGTGCTATATCCCTAGCCCTTCACTTTACAATTAAATAGCAATAATAAATTCAAGAATGCTTCTTTAGCTTATTTTTCACTCCAAATTTGAAGATTCTATTTAAGAAATGCAGTTTTGAAATTTGCTTACATTATCTACAAGATAGGTGAGGTTTTTGGTTTGGTTGGGAATTTTTTGTTGTTGTTTTCAATTTGTAGAAGTGTATGAATGCTTAATGCTTAAATTAGTTGTACCAAAAGTGGCACACTCAGTTCAATTTAATTTCTTGAGTTACTTGGTACTTTACTACAGATCTTAGTAATTACATATTGTAGTTGATGTTTTTTATCAACAATATCCAGAGATTTATACCAACTTAACAATCACAGTAATAAGTCACCTTTGATTTCAATCTCACCAGTCAATAAATTTTCAACAATTTAAGCTGAATAATAGATTGATTTCATTCAATTACTTAGAGCCACACAGTCAGCTATGGATTGTATTGATTTTACCTGCAAGGAATGCCTCCTTGAGAGTAAATAGCTGCGAATGCAGAAGGGGCCCGTGGCTGTTCACCAAACTGAAATTACAGAACAAAAATATCACCACCACCTCCACTTACTGGTATCTTCAATTTTAATCCTGCTGAGATCAGGCCTAGGTGCGCACACACAATACCCCTACTGTGCATACCTCTGCTCAGTCACACAACTGTGAAAAAACAAACAACCAAGCCTTTGAGGCTATTTCTCTTCAACCCCTAATTTGACTAGTAAGGTTTGCAGGTGACTCAAACCATACACAGACCAAAATGTCTTTCCACTTTCTCTCTCATACTGAATAAAGAATACTCGGATTAAGAATACAGAAGAGTCGAGACTCGTGTTTACCAATCCCTGTATTTCCCACATGCCCTCTGGCCAAGCATAGATGTGTAAGGCCCAGGGAATCTATTTATCTTCTCCAAATTCCCTTGATGTTTCTGTAAAACAAGGGGATGGGCTTGGAAGAATCAGAGATCGGGAACAAGTCTTATAAACATATATGTGAATGTATCTTTGAGATTATAGAAGTTGTAGTAAGGACAGAGCGAGGATATTTGCTTTTAGCCAGCACTGTATGGCCTGCATGCCCTTCCACCAAGTATAGATATGTAGAGGTCAGAGAATCTGTGTAACTTCTCCAAACTGGCTTTATGAGTCTATTAAACAGAGGATTATAGTATGGTTTCTGGCAGACCAAATTTGTAGCAAATAAAAAATGGTTAAGAGTTTAATATGAGCACAGAATGGCATGAATGCACCTTCCATGACAGCTGAACACAAGTTACTTCGCTAACATTAGAAAGTAGGATAGACAAAAAAAGCTGACATACCATTTACAACATAACAAAATTAATAGAGTTAGCTAAAAACTAGCAAAAAGGATACCCAAGAGAGCATTCAGAATGGTTAAACTAGGATCAGCCAAATGCCTATTCCTTTAAAATGTACCACTTTAATGTACTGATTTAAAATATAATGTACCATAATATATAAAAATATAATGTATAAAAATATAATGTACTTTTATAATAAGTAAAAATGTACTGCTTGAGGATGTACTCACAGGGTTAATGGTTTTAGGGTTGAGTTTATCACTTGGCCGAGGATGAGCCCTTCTTGCAGCCTCTGGAGAACTGGTTAATGAGGAGGATTTGCTCCGCTGAACTGTGGACCTGTGTTTCATTTGTGTGCTGGAGGATGTGCGTTGGTCATTATTACCTAGAAAAAAAATAGCGGAACATCAGTACAAAAGATGGAACTGCAACAGAAACTGATCCTGTATCCATATGGAACACAGAATGCATCACAACAAACCTGGCCTCTCCCTTTTGAAAAAGTAAAGCTCTGTACCTGTTGCTCTGCTTCTCAAGTGCACACCTCCAGAGCACTCTGATCTCTGCATATCTTCTCCTTCACCCCTGCAGTTACATGCAACAATTTCAGAATCTGTCGGTCTGCCAAAATGAATACGGTTATATACAGATGTGGGTGTGGAGGCCCAAAGTTACCATCTTTTTCAACAGCTTCCCTTCTTATGTATTGGGGTAGGGTCTCTCACTGTGCCCAGATCTCCCTTTATTGGCTAATGTAGCTGGTCAGCTTGTGCCAGGAATTCCCTTGTCAGTGTCTGACATGTGCTGGGATGACAGACAGATCACCACCTAAGCTCTTAAAGGACTCTGTGTGATCAGATTCTTTACCGGATGAGCCATCTCATTGGCCCTACTTTATATTTTAAATCAGTTTCAAAGTCACTGAATCTCTTCACTTGGGAAGCTTTTAAACATTCTAGAAATAGAGCTTCTAAGGTGTTTTAAGCATTGCAGGTAGTTTGCATCATGTGTCTCTACACATGCACATTAATGTCTGCAAGTAGGTGTGTCCATGGAGACCAGAGACTAACATTGGGTGTCTTCTACTGTTGCTCTCCACCATTTTGTGAACTATCTCTCACTGAACCTGGAGCCTAGGGGTTCCACTAGGCTAGTCTGCAAGCCTCTAGGATCTTTCCAAATTACTAGATGTTTGTTTTTTAGTCAGGGTCTCATTATATAAAACTTGCTATGCAGCCCAGAGTGGCCTTGAACTTAGAACCATCTACCTGCCTATGTCTCTGAAGTGCTAGGAGTCCTTAAAGGCATGTGAGAGCATATCTGGCAAAAATAATCTTTAACTGTTAAAAGTATCACTTTTTACTTTAAGAGACAACATAAGTATTTTTGGTTTAAAACAATAATATCCACCTGAGTAAATAGTATTCCATCACTGACAAGCATCGCCTCATATATTTTGAATGAAAAGGACTTACTTCATCTTTGCACTACTTTGTTCTTTAAAGGTAGGTAGTGTGATACAGCAGTGACTAAAGGAAATAAAAAGGTGAAAAACACACTGCTACATATACTACCAAGTCACCCCTCATTTCTTTCCTAGGATTCTAAATAGACAGACCAGAATACAGAAATCCACTTAATGTGGTGGGCTTACATTATGTCACAATATCAGGGCGTAAACAACAAACACAACACAAACCCCCTAGATTTTATTGGACCTCTGCCTAAAAGGGGCTGGGGGCATCTGTATATGCTAGGAAATTCACACTTTGCTTTACAAATACCAAATTTCAGTAGCCACTGGCTTAAGGTCAGGGCACTAATCGCCATGTTTCTTCTATTTTCTAATTAGAAACCTAGAAAGTTCCAAAAAGTTAAAATGTCTCTCAGCTAACGAAGCTGTTGTCCAATTGCAAAAGCCCCATTCTCTTGTTTAGCATGAAGTAAAATCTACTTTCCATCTTTCGAACATTCATCACCGTATCAACCCACTTCCCAGCACCTAAGTTCAATTCAGCTCCAGAGTATTATTAATATTAAAAACGAGGAGGTGTGTAGACACCGTTATGAGGGGGAGAGAGGGACAAAAACCGGAGCGATATGAGCGGATTCCAGTTACAGTGTACTCAAGCCAAGTTCCGGGAGCTCCCGTGCTCTAGGGACCTTAGTAACAAGTTCCGGCGGCTCTAGCCACAGGAAGCCGACGAGAGCCCCACACCGAGGCTCCGGCCTCTGGTGCCCGCTCCTACCGCCTCTCCCGGCGCCACCGAGGCTCGCCGCCGCCCTCGTGGAGCTCCCCTAAGGCTCTCTGCACCAAAGCCCTCTGCTACAGTCGCGAGCAGCAGGGTTTCAGGAGGCTAACTTCAAGTAGCATAGACATCCGGCTCCGCGCAGTGACGTCACGCGCGAGCCGCTAGCGCTAATCCAATTATAGGGAGGCTATACAGACGCTCAGGGGGTTGCCTGGCAACTAGGGGGCGTTCCAAAAACCAATGTCCAAAAAGCGCGCCTGTGAACCATCTCAGGTGACAAAGGAGCCCTGGGAAGACCTTAAAGGATGTTTAAGTTTTAGTTTCCAGAGAAGAGACTCTCATTCGCTCTAGTACCTCTGGTCCTGCCTCTCTCCAGTCTATGTGCTTATCTCATAGCTGAATATTTAATGTCCTCCAACGTGACTGCTTTAGGTTCTGACAGCCTTGGGTTTCTTTTAGCTTCCTGTCAGGCTAATTCCTTTCCTGTCATATATTGCCATTCCATATGCTCTTACATTCAACTGCAGAATGATCTAATTTTACAATATATAACTGTAATATAATTATAATTTTACAATACTCTAACTCTATAGCTATAAACATGTTATTTTGTCCTTCAGATTTCTTTCATGAAATTGGTACTGGGGGAGAATGTGTTCCTTTGCAATTCCATCGGCAATAATTTAGGTAATATCCATTAAAAGATTAAACTCTTTCAGAGATTTCTAGTTCACTCTTCTCTAGAATTCTCTTTGTTAAGCCTAAAGTCTTACCTTTTCTCTCAAGTGTGGGACAGAAGTTTGATGCTTTATTTCAGACCTCAGACCATGTATGATGCACAAAAATTTCCGTTCTTTATTTTAAAAAATGACCACAAATCGTGTAAACCTCCCTAAATTCTAAATAAAACTTTTGCAGTTTATGTTATTGATATGTGTATATATATACATAAAACCTTGTCAGGGCATCATTCAAAAATGATGAGTACTTTCTGGGCCATCCTAGTTTGAGAAGGTGCTAAGAAATCCACGTGAGACTGATTGGAAGGCAGCTGGATAGACCAGATAGAAGTTTGGAAAGAGGTCTGAACAGAGGTGTGAATTTTAGAACCAGAAGCACGTGGGTGATGATAACCAGGAACATGACGTGAAGTGCAAGTGTTTCTCACACACTGGAGTGTATGAGAATTCCCTTCTCATCTTGTTTTATATTTAAGTTAATACGTATTATTTTATATAAGAAAATAAGGGGATGAGGTAGGGGTGCCATATGTATCCACCAATATGAGGAAAAAAATCCTGAAACCACAGAAGAGACTGTAATTTCTTTTTGCTGTCACAGACCCACTCTGAAATTTTTAGTACTGTCTGCCTTGGGATGGTCATTGGTCTGAACCATATCAACTTGTTCTTTATTTTCTGGCTTTTATTTGGGTTTAATTGGTGGAGAATATTAATGAATGTTTGGGAATTATTGGAGAGTAAAATATTGAGTTTTCTGTTTTCTTGGTCACTGTTCTGCTATTGTGAAGAGACACCATGATCAAGGGACAGCTCTTACAAAAAAACAAACAAACAAAAACAAACAAACAAAAAAAACCCAAGCATTTAATTGGGGACTTGCTTACAGTTTCTGAGGTTTAATCCATTATCATCATGCAATGCAGCATACCAGCATGCAAGACACTGGAGCAGAGTTGGGAGGTCCATCCTGATCCACAGGCTGGGAATGAGCAAAAACCACTGGGCCAGGTGTGCCCTAGTGACACACCTCCTCTCACAAGGCCACACCTCCTAATTCTTCTAATGCTATTGAAGAGTTCCACTCCCTGGTTACTAAACATTCAAATAAATGAGCCCGTGGGCAGGGTGTTCTTATTCGATTTAATTTTGTAATTCTTTTTGCTACTACAGCCTCTGTCATTTTTAATACTGTCTGCCTTGGGATGGTCATTGGTATGAACCATATCAACTGGCTCATTATTTCTGCCTTTTGTTTGGATTTAGTTAGTGGAGAATATTAATAAATGTTTGGATATTGTTAGTGGATAATATTAATAAATAAATAATAAATATTAATAAGGATTCCACTCCCTGACTCCCATAGGCTTGTAGCCATATGATGCAAACATGTATTCAGATCAACTTCAAAAGTCCCCATAGTCTATAAAATCTCAACATTGTTTAAAAGACTAAAGTTCAAAGTCTCTTCTGAGACTCAAGGCAATCTCTTAACTATGATCCCTCATAAAACTGAAATTATAAAAAAAAAAGATCACATATTTTCCACACACAGTGGGACAGAATATACATTAGATTACAAAGGGAAGGGAAGGAAGCATAGTGAGGAAAAACTGGACCAAAGCAAGCAGAAAACCAGCAGGGCAAATACCAAACTCTGATTCACCATGTCTGATGTCAAAATGTTCTTCAGATCATTTCAGCGTTGTAGACTACAACATACTTCTTTCTCTTGGCTGGTCCCCACCCTCACCCCCAGCCCCCTGATCTGCAGCTCTCTTTGGTAGGTATCTTATGAATGCTATCTCCAATAACTTGGGGTTTCCAACACAATCCAGGTTTCACCTTCATGGCCAAATATAATGGCTTCTCTGGGCCTCCGTGAAGGGACACTCTTGAAACATTCCTGGCCTCAGTGGCTTTCCTTAACTGTGGAGGGAAATTTCATGACATCTTTCTTGTATTCTTGACACTAAAGTCAGAACCACATGGCTGAAGCTACCAAGTTCTGCTGTTTGACATGGCTAGAATATGGGAGCTAAGATACAGCCTTATTGGGGGGGGGTGAGAGAGAGAGAAACCCACATGTGTATTTGGGCTTTTGAAAACTTCAAAGGTCAACCCCAGTGAGATAAATTCTTTCATAAGGCCACACCTCTTAATCCTTCTAATCCTATCAGTAAGTTCCACTCCCTGGTGACTAAGCTTTCAAATATATGAACGGGGGTCATTCCTATTTAAGCCAGCACATACACCTAGGGGCACATAGGGTGGCCATATTCCCATGTGAAAGTCACAGCTGTTTTTTGGCATAATATAAATATGTATGTGTGTGTCCCCCTCAGCAAAATGCTTACCTTCAAGGTGATGGAGGTGGGATCATGGGGAGGTGATTTGTCCAGAGTTGTGGAACTGTCACAGTTGGACTTATGCCCATAAAAGAGAGTTCTGAGGAAGACTACTCACCTCTCCTCACAACCCCTGTTTAAGGATGCTCTGAAATGGCACCATCTGTGAAATAGAAAGGAAGTCCTCACCAGACAGAATCTGTTGGCTGTTGTCTTAATTTGAAACTTCTCAGCCTAATAATGAGGGAAAAGGTGAGAAATAAATATTACATTTATAAATTTCCCAGTTTATGGTACCTTTTTAGTAGCAGGCTGAACAGACTGAGACACTTTCTGTATGTCATCCCAGACCTAAATATAAAAAACCTCAAAGACTACTGGATTACTGCATCATGTGGGTCTCCTACACCTTTAAAAATAAGATCTCTCCAAATTACACTATTGTAGTGTGTTGATAATCATTATATGACATTAAGAATTAGTTAGTGGAAGTACGCCATATTAAATACCCAAGATGATACTTTCTCATTGTTTTGATTCACTTGTGATTTACTGATCGGTTGAATCAATTATAAGTTAATTACCAGGCATTTTTAAAGAGTACACCACTGGTATCAATGGCTTTGCCTTACTTTTGAATAAACAAAAACAACAACAAAGAAACCTCCTCTTCTATAAATTACAAACAAAACAATCATCTCTTCTGACTATTTCCAAGCCCTATCTTTAGGAGATCTGATCTAAGATAATATCCACTGTCTCTTTTCTGAAGCAGTTAGATATCACAATAATAAACTAATTAAACACAAACTTGTACATATAAACAATTGAGCTATGGTAGAGACCCCTCAAGTGATAGTAAGTGAAGTGAATAGAGATAACTAAATAGAGTCACGGTGTCCAAAAGAAGGAAAAGTAACCCAAGACACAAAGAAACATTTACATTTCCTCATAGCCACATTCTGAAAAAGTTATAAGAAACAGAACATTATTTCATTGATTCTCATAATATACTTTAATATGGACTAAAGTTTTATGTGGGGATCATGGGTATGGAGAAAATGATAGAGTAGAGTGGAGAAGCCAACAGAGCTAATGGTATTTGAAAAGATCATAAAGAAAGTTGTTCAATGGTAAGCTAAAAAAAATGTAGTTTGAAAGCAGGTACCCAATAAGGATGGATGAAGCTAGTCCCAGAAGTCATGGGTTTTTTTAAACAAAAATTGTAGTGCCAGAATTTTTATCTCACTAATTATTGTTGGACAGGAAGGACTTTGAGGCTCCCAAACAACACAGGTGATTGTCAACACCCTTATGTTTTCATGGACTTGTTGCCAAAGATATCTTATGTCTTAGACACAGGATATAAAGAACGAAATCTAGAACTGAGCTAGAGGCTTCCTTCCTGCTAATTAGCTCTAATGATGCCAGATTTTTGTTATGTGTCTTGTTTGGGATGGAGTGGGCATTGGACTCAACAACCTAACTTACTGTAAATCCACTGTGCACAACTGCCAACCAGCCAGACAAGGTGATCCTACTGGTGTTTAAATGAAGGAAAGAGGTCCTTTAGTGTGAGGGAGGTTTCCTACCCTTAGGTGGGCTTTAGCTCGGGCATTATGAGGATGACAAATCTTGGTCTCATTAAGCATTTTCACTAATTCAATGAGATACATGACTTTCTTTCTCTGATTTGAAGAATGAATTTCATAGACCACATAAGTGTGAACTTTAGAAGGAAGTTTTACTTTAGCATTGTTACTGGGAGCTTAAGACACAGTGAGCAGGTGTGATTCTTAGAAAATGGTGTATTGTAAAGTTGGTAGTCTAGAGGCTTTTATAATATCCATGATAGTCACTGGTGTGAAGAATAGGGAGATAAGTTGGTATGTGGAGGTGGCCCATCCATGAGGTGTACAGGTGCTTCTCATTCTTAGTCATATCTTCATGCATAACTTTCAGGCAATGGAGTTTATTAAGGTCAAAGAAAAGAAAAGTAAAGAAAAGAAAAGAAAGGAATAGAAAGGAACAAAAGAAAAATAAGAAACTAGAGCAGGATCCACAAGCTAGTTATGGAAGTTCTAGTCAATGGCCATAACAGAAACATAAGGATGTTTCAACTTCTGAATACTCCTAAACTGTTCAACCAGTTTCTGTCTTCTGGTTTCCTCAGTGCAATAGTGGCAAATTTAATATCGACACAACCATATACTTTGTTTGAATTTCTTGTCTGATTCACAGGAGAAAATGTCTGGTACTATAAATCCTCTCAAAGCCCTATAGTCAGGGAGGTCAAGAAGAGGCTGCTGTTGTTTCTTGACTAAATGCACATTATGCCTTTCAAGTTGCATTATAAATAACTATATTTATGTCTGGAGCATAATGTTGTTATCAGTTTGGCTCAAAGAGACTTCTTTCTTATTTTAGCATAGAATAGAGTTAATTTAGGACATGGGGAGAGGAGTTAAGAGAATAGTAGAAACAGAGAAAGGCAGAGAGAAGGAGAGAGTAGAGAAGTAGAGGCCAGCCATGATCACATGAAGAGAGGGGAGAAGGGAAGGGAAAGAGAGTAGCCCAAGAGGGCAAGAGAGAACAAGAGAGCCTTTTTATTGTTTTAAGTTGTCAATATATGCAGAATAAATTACTGTTGAGTGCACAACCATAAAAGTGACAGGGCTCAGTGAATAACACAGTAAAGGGAGCAGAGGAATTTAAGAACTACAAGAGGAAAAAAAGAAGGAAAGAGGGAGCTGTGATCAGTTGCTTCAAGTTCCTAACATTAAACCTATAGTTCAAAATTGTGAGTCAAATAAGCCTCTTTCCTTTATATTGCTTTTGTTGTGGGATTTTATCACAGCAATAAGAAAGAAAACTAAAACTCAGCAAATTTCAAGCATACTGTACAAAGTTATTAACCAGAGTTATCATACTTTAGCTCTCAATGTGAAAAGTGCACACAGCACATGTATGAGAGCCCAGAGTCCAGATCATCTGAACAAAAGTAAAGCCAGATATTATAGCATCCTTCTGCATCTCCAGGATTCCTATGGTTGTATGGTAGACAGATACTGGAGAATCCCCAAAGGAGAATGCCCAGGCAAGCTAGCCAGATATATGAAATGGTAGACAAGAGAAACTGTCTCAAACAAAATAGAAGGTGAGGACAAATATGTTGTGGATTTGTTCTAATACTATTTGGGTTAATGCAGCTTCCAAAATCACAGGAGAATTCAAACATCCGCATGTGGGGTGCTGCAGGTTCCTGCCCCAGCTGGTTATATTTGGTAAATAAAGTTGCCAGCAACTAATGGCTGGGCAGAGAGACAGAGATGGGACTTTTAGATTTCCGGGCCAAGAACTATAGGTAGAAGGTAGTTTTAGAATCACCATGCCAGGAAAGGAATAGGATGAAAGCATAAAAACTGTGAAAGACACATAACCAGTCATGTAAGAATCAGGAAACTACAGCCCCAAGGGACACTCCCCTGACTGAGTCTGGGGTAGCCAAGATGAAATATAAACTTTAGTAAGAGATAATTTAGAAATATCGGCAGGGGAATTTGGAAATCCCCAGCCACTGAGCTGTTTAGGGGATATCAAAAATTATGCTCCACATGTGTGTCTTTCATTCTTAAATCAAAAACATTTGGGTGGGTATAGAGGAGGTGGGCACAGTTGCCCAGGAGTTTAAAGTGGATTAACAATTTACCCCTACGCAAATATGCAAAGCTGTTGCCTGACTTTCCCATAGGCCCCATTGCAGAAAAATGCTCACATACACAAATATAAAAATAAAATTGAATTAAGATAATAGGAATCCATGTAAAAGATAACACATTCTTCAGTGGGAATGCAACGCTCTATAGCTCTTTAAATATATCTTCTTGTTCAAGCAAACACTACGAAGGCACAGAATTTTTCTGTTATTCCATTTTACACATACTACACATTCAAAGCAAAAAACCAAATACACAATTAACAAGTTTTGGATTAACTAATTAATTTCTATGAGAAGGAAAATAAAGAGCGCTGTTCCCTTAACCTGGCAACTGCCTCTGAAGGCTGCTTGAGCTGAAGGCAATTTATGCTGTTCCTGAAACAAATTGAATACAATATCCTAGGACTGTGTTGTGATGGCTTAGCTTTTGACTGCACCAAATACCTGTGATTAAGGAGTAAGAGAACACACTTTATCCTGCAGTTCGAGAGATCTGACCTGAATCTGATAAAAGCTACAATAAAGATGACTATCTTTCTGGGAACTCCAAAAGGTTTATTCAGAGTGTGAAAATGAATTTTGGCATGATTGACACCATGAGGCCCCTCTCCTCTTATTAGCTTTTTAAGCTGATGTCCTTTGCCAAATTGTAGAAGCTATTTAACTCTTACTTTGCTTCTAATGACTCATGTATTGACGTTAGTTTCAAATATTTGTCTAGTTTTTCTCTATAACTAAGGGTTATATAACCCAAGGTTACATAACTGATAAAGGAAAGATATTTACTTTTCTCACAGTTTGTGATGCTGCCCACACGTTGGCCATGCTGTAAAGGGCAACTGTAGTTGTGTCATGTTTTGAGGAATTATATCATGGCAGCAGCATTTACAAGAGGAAGAAATCAGATCAATTTATGCCTTAATGATGGCAGCTAGCCCCATGCTCTCCAAAGAGGAGAATGAACGACTCTACATTTCAGAACCTAATCAAATAAGAAGAAGATTTTAAAGTAAGAGCCAAAAATGGAGTAACTACAGTAATTAAAGCTGATTAACTTAAATGTGGCAATCACAAGTTCAGACAGGCTGTCAGAAAGGGAGTAGGGGATTCAATAATTGTCTTTGAGCCCCACTTATTGTCAATATTACTATGGTAAGGATCACATTTCTCACATTGGAAGTTTGTAGTATTTAATTATATCCAATGATAGTAGACTGCCCCTGTAGTCTAGAATGTTTCCAGTTTCAAAATCCTTAACCCTAAATGCATATCCCAGTTCCTTTTCGCAGCCTTGAGGTAAAAGTGCTTGAGGCTAAGCCTAATTACCTGCAGTCAATCCTCAGGACATGCATAATGTATGGAGAGAAGCAATTCCCACCCAAAGTGGTCTTCTGACATTTGCACTGTGGTATACACAAGCGCACGAGAGAGAGAGAGAGAGAGAGAGAGAGAGAGAGAGAGAGAGAGAGAGAGAGAGAGAGAGAGAGAGAACCAAGTTTTCTATAATAGAATTTACTTCAGATTTCCATCTTTGAATAAACAATGTATGATCTAAAAATCATAATAGGAGTGCTTAAATGGAGTTTATTAAGAGTGAAAAAAGTTCTATTTGCTTTTATAGAGTATAATTCTTTCTAGGTAAGAAACTAGCACAAGTGCTCAGAGCATACCAGAGTGAGTTGCAGAATGCTATTATCAGCAAAGTTCTAACAAAAAAAATTTTATATGCCACGAATAACTACAACTCAATGAGAAAAGCACTCCAATGGAAGAATACGAAAATGTTATGAGTATCGTTATACTTCTGGGTAATGTGAAGAACTGTAATATGGTGCCTTTTGAACTTGGACATGAATGGTAAGTAGGTAGTTTCAGGATAAAAGGAATCTGAAGGGTTCAATTGCAGAATGGAAGATGGATACCTGGTGCTGAGCCTCTAAAAGCACTGCTAAACTTACAGTGCATTAATGACTGACAAAGAAAAGCAGGGGAAGAGGCTCCGGCAATTAACAGACTCCTCTAACTTGTGTTAGAACCTGGATGACTGGCCTAGAGCTCAGGAATGCATCCAAAGTGCAGTGAGGCAGGCTGTGAGGGCTAATATTCACCTTCATCATGACAGAATACTTAATCACCATGACAACATGTCATGGCAGTATCTAGAAGGGTGTTTCTGGAAAGGTTTCCTGAATGAAGGTAGCATCATTCCCAAGCTGGGGTCATGGTCTAAATAAAAAGACCAAAGTGAGTTAGCTCCAGCATTCACCTGTCTTTCCACTTCCTGACTGTGGATGAAATATGATCATATGACACATGCTCATACCACCATATCCTGAGCTAAAATGTACTGTTTCTTTGTTATGCTACTTTTGTCAGGTATTTTGTCAAAACTAATTAATACAAGTGATAAGCATGCATGTTATGCCCACGAAGACACAGAGTGGCCACTCTCCGGAAGGCTGAGAGCCAACAGGAGCAGATCATTTAAGGAGACCAAGGCAAAAGCTCTTGACAAAGTTGGGAATATAGAAATTTGACCTCCTTTTCTGAATGGCATGTGGAGGGATTCCCTGATGCTATGAAAGAAGTCTAAAGGATTATTCTCTTCTAAATGTATACTAGATGTTAAGTGACACTAGGCACAGTTGAGAGTGTGGCTGCCATCCAGAGAAGAGGGGAATCTGAGACCACTGGTCCCCACCCCTTGTCTCCATCTCTGACAGCAACAGCCAGGCCAGCTGCCCCCCCATAGGAGCCTTAGCAACTATTCAGATAAAAACTGGAAAAAATAGTCAGGAATGAAGGTTACAGTGAAATTTAAAGCTGAGAAGTCTTCCTGAGCTTTCAGTGTTCCCAACCATTTTTGCTTTTCTTCACTGATATCAAACCAGAAAGCACTGTTCCTCGTTTGTCTATGGCTGTGGTCCTGGACCATATAAGTAGGAATGGTAACTAAGCAGGAACATGCATCCATCACTTGCTGCCTCTTGATTGTGAGTGTAATGGGTAGTGATTAGCTTTCTCAATCTTCTGCCACTTTAACATTCAACAGTAACAAGCTGTATCCTTTAAACATGAAACAGAATAAACTCTTCCTCAAGTGGCTTTGATAAGGATATTTTATCACAGCAAGAGCAAAAGAAACCATGACACTGTACATCTTCAAAAGTTCTTATTGATATTTTCAAGAGTATTTTTGGAAGAAATGCCTAAATGCAGATTTTAGTTTACGGGATTTAGGTATGACAAACCCAATTAACTTAGACAAACAATAAATAACCTCATTATCCATCCATTATTCTTGAATATTATACAGATATCATGAAAGCTGGATGAGAAATGGATATTACAATCTTGAATTATGCTAGACTTATTTTGAGAGAGAAAATAGAGTTGAAGAGCAATGTATATGCTTTATGGGTAGATTAAAGAAAATGAAACTATGGCCTACTGTGCTACTGTGGTGTTTGTGTGTGTGTGTGTGTGTGTGTGTGTGTGTGTCTGTGTGTCTCTGTGTGTGTGTGTCTGTGTGTGTGATGTGGAGGTATAAAGACATTTTAG